>JAUTDX010000029.1:0-35269 GCA_030844895.1 Ambrosia x helenae | reverse complement strand
TGTCCAGATTAAAGGTCTGTTGGGGTCTCTTCATCATTGGTTCATCAGTGTAAATTGTTTTCTTGGAAGACTGGGATCCTTCTTCCTATTTTCTTCAGACTTTTGTAGGTTTCAACCAGCCTTAACTCAGACCATCTGAAACAGACCTCATATCCCCATAGTTGGCAGCTACAATCTCCTGCCTCATCCTTTTGAATTTCAAGGCTCTGACTGGGTCTCTGCCTTTGCCAAAGTTAGGAGTGGAGACTTTAGCTTTGGGGTCTTTGGCCATTTCTTCAATCCTGAGTAGTTCTTCTCTCAAAGCATGAGTAGTCCAACCATTGAACTGCTTTTGTGTTTGCTTTGTAAGGCTTGGTTGCCATTATCTGTTCAAGAAGGGATTCCCTTACCTCCTTTTCCAAATCTACACTGAGAGGCATGGAGGACATGGAATTGCTCAGGGTCTTAGCAAAATCTTCAATCCTTCTGAGTTTGCTAAGCTCTGCTGAATGGATGCCCTGAGCAGTCCTGTCATCCTTCCCTTTGCATTTCTCCTTAATGATGGCATCCACCTGTATCACCCTTTGTATTTTAGATATTTATCAAGTTGAGGGGAAACATGGAAGTTTGGGAAAGATGGGAAGGATCTTTTCTGATGGCTGTTCAGTATTGTAGAAGGATTGTATTTCCCCCTGAGTAGATCAAGTTCAAGGGATACTGAACAACCAATGGTGTAATGGTTGGTGGTGGTCTATGGGATTTGAACTTGGATGTATGTGGTGAGAATGATGTGATTGGAATAGCTGTGATGGGAGGAGTGAATTTGGCAGTTGAAGTGGTGGTTGTGATGTGTGTATGTTTTCATCATGTACAACAAAGGTTGATTTTCTCTTCCTTGTGTACATGATTTTTGGTGATGGTGATTTGGTAGCAGTGGTTGGATTAACATCTGTTGGCCTTTTAGTAGGTCCAGCAGATGTTTGGGATTTAGCTGGTGATGTATGTTTGGTGGTTGTATGTTCAGGTGTGTTTGCTGGTTTGGGTGCAGTGGTTTGGGTAGTTTCAGTGTTTTGAGTGGCAGTGGTTTCAGTAGCAGTGGTTTTATCAACAGAGGTGTTCAACTTAGATGGTGGTTTTCTAACATGCTTGGCAGGGTCTTTTCATCCTTTTAGAGGATCCCACATCTTCAGTTTCCTTTGTTGTTTCTTTTTGAGTTCAATTAATGACTCTGCTTTAACTTCCAAAGTGTCAGCTTCTTTTCTGTTTCTCTTGAGCAGCCTTTTCAGCTTCTATGTTTGCAGAGTCATCTACTGCTTTATTCTTCTCATTGGTTTGTTGTGGTGGTTGTTGTGGTGGTGCTGTGTTGCTTGTTGTTGTTGTGGAGCTTTTTGTTGTGGAGCTGATTTGGTAGACTCTGGTTTCTTGGCAGACTTGGCTTGGCCTTTTTGAGAAGGAGGACAACCAAAAGGATCTAGTTTTGGTAGCCTATCTCTGCCACTCTCCCCCTTTTTGGCATCATCAGCCCGTGAAATCATCATCATTTTCATCCCTGAGGATGATGGTGTAGGGGCAGAGCCAGTAGTCTTAGCAGGTGGTCCCTTGATGGCTTTGATATCAGCATGGGTATCTTTGTACCTTGCATCTACCATATTCCTGATCTCAGCCATGTAAGTTTCATGTGTCTGATCAGCCAGTTTTCTGTGAGCTATGATGATGGGGAAACTGATTTCCATAACTCACTGGCTATATCAGCTGTGGATGGTTGACTCTTGGAAAGATCTGCAATTGAGCTCAGTATAAGCTTGACATCAGATTTGATGTCAGCAACAGAGGTTTCATGACAGAAACTCTGTCCGTCAATTCTTGGTATTTTGACTCATCTCCTAAATTAATAGGATCATCTGAGTCCTACCAGTGGTAGTTCTACCTGATTCAGTCCTAATAGGTGAATCAGATGCCCCTTTGTCTTGGTACTGGGGGGACTTCCAACTGTTTTTGGAGACACTATAGTGGCTTCAACAGTTGTTGCCTTCAAGGGAGTCTTAGCTATGTAATCACTGTCCTGATGTGAGACAGTGGTCTCTACATCAGTAGTGGCTGCTCCACTTGAAAACTCACCTAGAGTTGCATTGAACTCAGGTGGTGTAACCTCCTCTTCTGTTTGTGGGATAGCAGATTGTATATTCTCAGGACCAGTCACTTGTTGGAGTAAACTCTCAGTGACAGGTGGGAGAGAGGAACTGGGATCTTCCTGAGATTTGTCAATTGCTTCAAACAGAGGTTGCATTGTTTGTGGGACATGTGATGGTGAGGTGGAGGAGTAACAAGAGAATTAGCCCTGGGAGAGGGGCTTGTGAACATTTGGTCAAGTGACTCAAATGTGTCATGATGTGTATCCCCTTGGCTTACAACATGATCCTTTGAGAGGATTCATGAGGAGTTTGGTCAGGTGGAGGTATGTCCAACTGTTGTGAGGAAGTAACAACATGGTTTCAGGTTGCTTTTGTTGTGCAACAGAGGTTTCTTCTGGTACCTCTCAACATCCAGAAGCCTCATTTGTGGTTGAGTGGTGGTTTTTGTGGATGGATGTTTCTTTTTGGAAGTGGCTGGTGTGTGTTTCACAGCACTGGAATGTAGTGCCATGATCACCAGGAGCAGTGGCTCAACAACAGAGGTTTTGACAACAGTTGTTGCCTTTGTCCTCTTTGTTTGTGTTTTAGAAACTTTTGACACTTTAGACACTTTTTCTTGGGTGCTTCCACCAGCATTCTTGTGAAAGTTTCATCAGTTAAGCTTTTCATTTGCATAGCCTCACCCTTTTTGAAAACTTTTTCTGGTAAGACTTTTTGTAAGATTACACTAAGAATTCTTGGGTAAATAAGAAAAGCATTGTTTGACCCAGACTTGACAGCTTTCACATTTGATACCAAATCCATGAACAATCCCTGGGAAAGATTGAAGTCAGAGTTTGACAACATGGCATAAACCAGATATTGCATCCTTAATGGATTTCATTAAAGGATGTGGACTTAGCAGAGACACAAAGAAGAAGAGTATGGAAGAAAAATTTCATGACTGGAGGGAAAAACTTTTTTGAAAAGAGTTGATCCAGTCATCTGACCATCATACCCTCTTTCTTGGAACTCAGTGTGAAGCTCTGTTTTAGTAAAGGAATCCTTACCTGCCAGGTCGTTCAGTGTGAAGGTTGTGGATATGGTTTCAGGGGTAATGACAATACTGGTTTCTCCAATTTTAGAAATAATGAAGTAGGCTTTTTGTCTTGTAGTAGAAACTCAGCATTCAACCAAAATTCTTGGAGTGTATCAAGGTAAATGGGGGCGTTAGCGGTTAGGATGGATAAGTATTTGGAGTTGAGAAAAATGTCGATGGTGGAATGAAATGGAGAGTTGTCATCTGTTTTAATCAGATAGGGGAGACAATTGTGTGTAGCTTTGGCTTGAAGATCCATTGTAATGGATTTCGAAAGTGAGGATGATTAGAAGATTGATGGAGGGTTTGAGAATGAAGAGGGCGGTTATCAGTATTTTGAATACAATGAGACAGTGTAACGTCTGTTGTGGAAAACAGGGTTTTTATAGGCTCAATGAAACCGCTGATGTGGCCAAACCGCTGCTTGTATGAGCAGACGTGGCAATCATCTGATGGATGAAACATCTGGTGGATAACAGCTGTTTTTGGCAAACAACTGATACAAACAGCTGATTGGTTCAACTGTTTTTTTTCAATATAATATATATATATATATATATATAGGCGGACAGTTGTTTTATCTGAACAGATGTTCGGAAACAGATTTTTCAACTAACAGTTGTTTTATCTGATCAGATGTTTTGAAACAGACTTTTCAACCAACAGTGGATATGAATGAAACAGTGGTTGTTTTATCTGATCAGATGTTAGAAACAGATTTTTCAACCAAACAACTATTTTAAAAATTTGATTTGCTGAAACATTTTATTAAGATTTTTAATGAAATTTTATTTGATTAATCCATGTTTAACATACCAATTCTGGAAATCAGATTTGTAAAGGTAGATGTGTCTAAAGCTTTTGTTAACACATCTGCCAACTGATCCTCTGTTGGAACATGGTGTAAAGAAATCAAACCTTTTTCATAGCTGTCTCTGACAAAATGATGTCTTATGTCAATCTGTTTGGTAGTGGAATGAGAGACTGGATTCTTGATGATATTTTCAGCAGCTTGACTGTCCAACATGAGTGGAGTCCTAAGTGCAGTTATCCCAAAATCCAGTAGTTGATTTTGAAGCCACATGAGTTGGGCTGTACAGCTTGCAGCAGCAATGTATTCAGCTTCAGCTGTTGAAGTTGAAACAGCTGCCTGCCTTTTGCTTTGCCATGACACTAAGGCATTCCCTAGAAATTGGCACCCTCCTGAAGTGGATTTTCTTGTGGTGTGACAGCCAGCAAAATCACTATCTGAATAACCCGAAAGCTCAATGTTTCCATTAGCAGGATACCAAATACCAAGTGTGGGAGCACCTTTGAGGTATCTGAATATCCTTTTCACAGCAATAAGGTTTGACTTTCTGGGTGAAGCCTGGGATCTGGCACAGACACAGGTAGCAAACATAATGTCTGGCCTAGATGCAGTTAGGTACAATAAACACCCAATCATACATCTATAATGTGTTTGATCGACCAGTTCATCCTTGTCATCAATAGTGAGCAGCTTGACTGTACTCATGGGTGTGCTACATGGCTTACAATCATTCATCTCAAATCTGGTTAATAAGTTCTTTACATATTTGTTTTGGTGAATGAATGTGCCATTTTGCAGTTGTTTCACTTGAAGACCAAGGAAACACTGAAGCTCACCCATGGCACTCATCTCAAACTCTGCTGTCATGAGTTTTCTGAACTCTTCACACATTTGGTTACATGTGGATCCAAAAATGATGTCATCCACATATATTTGAACAATCATTAAGTGTTTCCCTTTCCATTTAAGAAATAAAGTTTTGTCAATTTTACCTCTTGTGAAGCCAATGGATAAGAGAAATGTGGAGAGAGTTTCATACCAGGCCCTTGGTGCTTGTTTAAGTCCATACAAAGCTTTGTTGAGCTTGTAGACATAGTCAGGATGGAATGTGTCTTCAAAACCAGGTGGCTGACATACATAGACCTCCTCCTGAATTTTGCCATAAAGGAAAGCACATTTGATGTCCATCTGATACACCTTTATGTTGTGGTTGACAGCAAAGGCTAAAAAGAGTCTGATGGCTTCTAGTCTTGCTACAGGAGCAAAAGTCTCATCATAATCTATTCCTTCTTCTTGTCTGAAGCCTTGAACCACAAGCCTGGCTTTATTCTTGACAACAATACCCCTTTCATCAGTCTTGTTTTTGAAGACCCACTTTGTTCCTATAGGACAAACATCCTTAGGAAGTGGTACAAGCTCCCATACTTGTTGTCTTTTGAACTGAAGGAGTTCTTCCTGCATGGCCTCTACCCAACTGTTGTCTTTCAGTGCCTCTTGGTACTTGACAGGTTGTGTGAGGGATAAAAAGCCTGCAAAAAGACAGATATTTGAGGATTGGCTTCTTGTGAGCACACCCTCTCTGATGTTTCCAATGATCTGGTCTGGTGGATGAGCTCTTAAGTAAATAAGATCTCCTTGATATGGAACTATGGCATTTTGAGGTGATGGACAGAGGTTTGGTGACTCTGTTGGTGTAACATCTGTTGGTACTTCTGTAGTGCCATCAGATGTTTGGAATGGTAATGGAGGAATGGGTCCAAGTGGTGTGAAGCTTGACTGACTTTTGTCAACAGATGATTGACTTTTGTCAACAGATGATAGGTCAGTGGTTGTGAGGGGTGAGGCAGTGGTTTGAGGATAAGACTGGCCAACAGTGGTTGGCACAGCTGTGGTAGAGTTTTGACAATTGTTTTGAACAGCTGCTTCCTCTGAGGCAGAATAGACTTTGTAGTGACTGGGGACCACAACATCTGTTCTGTAATCTTGCTGTGGAGACTGTGGAATACCTGCATTGTTAGTTTTAATAGTGATATCTTCAAATTTGAATTTATCTAAATCAAATAATTCAGCAGGGTTTGCAGGGATTTTTAGAGATGAAAGTTCATTGAACTTTACATTCAGAGTTTCTTCTATTGTCTTAGTCCTTGTGTTAAACACTTTGTAGGCCTTAGCAGTAGAAGAATATCCCAGAAAATAACCACAGTCTACTTTGGCTGCAAATTTTGAAATGGAATCTTTGAGATTTAAAATGAAACATGGGCAGCCAAAGATTTTGAAAAATGAAA
The DNA here is from genome assembly GCA_030844895.1 of Ambrosia x helenae. NCBI lineage: Eukaryota > Viridiplantae > Streptophyta > Magnoliopsida > Asterales > Asteraceae > Ambrosia > Ambrosia x helenae. Next base: position 28,984 of record JAUTDX010000029.1, on the reverse strand, counting down.
TTAATGGTTTGATTTTGAACAAAATTTCATAAGCAGTTTTTTGATGTCTGGGGTTGATCAAAACTCTGTTTTGAACATAGCAAGCAGTGTTTACAGCTTCTGCCCAAAAGGACAGTGGCAAACCAGAATCTGCTAGCATGGTTCTTGCAGCTTCTATAAGAGTTCTATTTTTCCTCTCAACCACCCCCATTTTGTTCTGGTGTTCTTGGGATGCTGAACTGCCTCACAATCCCTTTTGACACACAGAAGTCATCCAACTCCTTATTTTTAGACTCTGTTCCATTGTCACTCCTGAAGACTTTTACTGGCAAGTCATATTGCTTTTCAACTTTGGTGACAAAGTCCTTCAATATACCTGCAGTCTCATCCTTAGAATGCAAAAAGTAAGTCCATGTAAACCTAGAAAAATCATCAACTATGACAAGACAAAATCTCTTTCTTCTTAGACTCATGATTTTAACAGGGCCAAACAAGTCCATGTGCAACAGTTGTAGACACTGACTAGTTTTGGACTCATCAATGGATTTGTAAGAGCTTTTATGTTGTTTCCCTTTTAAGCAAGAAACACAATGCTCATCACATTTAAATTCTTTTGATGGTAAACCTCTGACAAGGCTTTGTTTAGAGAGTGTGTTGATAGTATTAAGGTTGGTGTGACCCAATCTCCTATGCCACAATTCTGTCTCCTTAGTGGAGGCAACAGAAAACAGACAGACATTTGCCATAGGATTGTCCTTTAACATATCAACAACATACACATTGCCACTTCTATGAGCAACAAGTTGTGCTTTGCTCTCAGCAATAATGGTATCAATCTTTTTCACCACTTCTGGCCCAATAATCTTACAAGTTTTCTTTGTGAAGAATGAGCCATAACCTTTGTCACTCATTTGTGAAACACTCAGAAGATTAAACTTGAGATTATCAATAAGATTGACATTTTCAAACTTGAGTTTTCCAGCCTGTACAGTCCCTGAACCCAACACCTTACCTTTAGAATCATTACCAAAGGATATATCACCCCCTCCATGAGCCAAGAAGTCCAGAAGCAGGGCTCTACATCCTGTCATGTGCCTGGAACCTCCACTATCTACATACCAAAGACTATCTAAACAAGCAGAAGCTCCCTACACATCAGTAAATGATTAGTTTTGGTGAGTGTCCAAAGCCAAGTTGGCTTTGGATGGGTCCTCAAACCTTTCAGACTCAAGCTTTGGAAGGTGATCAGTGGTTTGGACCAATTTCTGAATTAAGGTCAACAACTGCTGCTGACCATTTGCCAGTGCTTGAATGTCAACACTTGGGGCAGCAGTTGTTTGATCACTTCCTGACAGATGATAATACCCATATGGATTTCTGTTCACTCTTGGTTTAGAGGGTCTCTTTGGCTCCTCATAAACATGTGGCAGACTGTGACATGGAGGTTGACCATAACCTCTTGGGTATTTGCTTGTGGGTGGAGCATCTGTTACTTGGACATCTCTAGAAGCAGATGTTTCAAGCCTTTTTGTAACAGATGTTTGGACAGGGGTGAAGGTCTGTTTGGGCTTTCCTTTTGGAGTACTAACCACAGGGTTTGCAAGAGTTTTAGCTTTGTATTCTTGTATTTTATCATCAAAATTTTTGAGATACAAGCACTCTTTGGTCTTGTGATTCTTTTTCCCACATATTGAACATGTGGCTTTAGAATCACATTCACTTGTCCCTTTGTTAATATCATATGCTTTTAGAAGAAAACAGTTTTTGGTGACATGATTCTTCTTTTCACAGAAATCACAGAACAAGTTTACAGTCTTTTCTTTCTTCTTCCCCTTTTCAGTCTTCTTTTCAGCAGATGTTTGAGCATCTGCTGGAAGATCTTTCAGGGGAATGACTTTTGCCAAGGGAATGACCCTTGCCTGAGGAGCTGTCTTTCCCTCAGGAGTTTTGAAATCATCAGGTTTATAATTCTCAAGAGTATCACACTCATCAGACCAAGTAGGTTTAAATTCATACTTTTCAAGTTCAGCAAAAGATGAGGAACCTTCTGGTTTTTCCAGAACAATTTTCTTACCATTTGGTTCAGTGATTTTAATCTCTTGACCCTGCAGGTTTGTTGGTACTATCTCAACAGACTTTTGACTCTTTGTGTCAGTGTTTTCAAAAGCTGGAGCAGTGGTTGCAAAACCAAATCCAAACTTCACATGACTTTTGGTCTGTTTGTTGAGTAGCATCTCAAATCCTCTACATGATTCCACCCATTTCTTACATTCAACTTGGGTGGACTCAAGCTCACTTTTACAACTTTGATATTTTGTTATCATAGTTTGGAGCTGGTCTTTGGTTATAGTTGCTTCATGTTTTAAGCTGCTTATTTCAGACTCTTTTGCAGTTAAACTTGTTTTCAAATCTTTTGTGAGTTTTTCAAATTTAACTTCATCATCCAAAATTTTCTTTCTAAGGTTTTCATTCACCTCTTTGATGTTAGCAAATGCTATTACACATTTGTCAGAACACAACTCTTTAAGAATTTGAGGAGATACCTTAGCAGCAGCCATCAATGCACAATCACACTTGCACTCACAATCATCAGATGCACCCCAGGGATCTGAGAGATTCACAACCTCTTCTTCAGGTTTTTCACCTGTAACAGCTTCACTAACAACATCATCAGTCACAACATCAGATTCAGTTACCGCTTCCTCAGATTCAATCTCATCTACCATAGCCATGAAATAAAAATTTTCTGGTTCATTTTCAGCTTTGGCTATTAGTGCAAAATTCTCATCTGTTAGCTCATCAGGTAGACTGCTCCAATCAACAAAGCCTTGAGTGAAGAAGCTCTGTTGACTGGTCTCTGCAGGAGCAGAGGATGGAGCAACAGTCGTTTGCACAGGTGTTTGAGCAACAGGTGTTTGCACATAGTGGATCTGAGGAACAGTGGTTTGGACATACTGGACAGGAACAGTGTTTGAGGACTGTGCAAAATGAGCAGTGTTTTGCACATTTGGTCCAGGGGCATTATAGGAATTCTGATAAGTGTTGGTCTGTGGTCTTTGATTTGGATAGGTTATCATAGGTGTACCATGTTGACCCCTACATTCCCTAGCAAAATGACCAAACCTGTGACATTTATAACACTTGATCTTTGATTTATCCAACCCAACCTTAGATCTGCCAGTCAACCCTGGAAACCTTCTACCAGTTTTCTTGTAAAAATTATTAGTTCTTACACTGAGAAGGGCCAATTGGTGCATAATGTCCATTTCTTCCAAATCATCAGGGTCAAAGTATTTCAGGTCATCATACTCAAAGGATATATTGTCAGATGCCTGTATATCACCACCACTTGCTGTGAAAGCATAGTTTGGTGAATAAGAATCAGAGTTAAAACCTGAGTTAAAACCTGAAGTTATGTCAATAAAATGATCATAACTCTGATCCTTTGTGTTTCCAGGCACCTCATCATGACCCAAAAGTGCTGTATTCCCAAACACATAGTCATCAGACACTTTTCCAGAGTCCTGGAGCTTCTTTTTCTGGTTAAGCTCTCTCTCATAGGTTAAGAGCTTACCATGAAGCTGGGTCAGTGATAGGTCTTTAAATCCTATTGAGTTTCTCATCACAATAGCAATAGTGTCCCATTTGTCTGGTAATGATCTTAAAAACCTATGGTTCAAGGTTGAATGAGGGTAAGTAAGACCAACCAATTTTAGTTCACTAATTAAGCAATTAAATCTCTCAAACTGTTGAGTTAATGACTCTCCTTTGACATGACTGAATGTTTCATATTGTTGGTTAAGTATTTCACGATTGTTTTCAATAACCTCCTCAGTCCCACCAAACTGTTCTTTCAGTGCATCCCACAACTCCTTTGCACTGTTACAGTGTAACAACCCAGCATATATATCATTGGGTAGAGCCATGGCCACAATACTGAAGGCCTTAGCATCTAGCTCAATTTTCTGAAAATCCTGGTCGGAGTAGTTTTCAAGTTTCTTTGGCTCAAACACTTTGGGATCTTCAGTACTCGGCACAGTCGGAACATGTGGTCCGAAGATAACCGACTTCCAACACCCAGTGTTTTGTTGAGCTAGAACATGGCTCATCCGACGTTGCGAGATATTGTATTCAGATCTGACAAGCATCGGTGGCTTGTTGTTCGTGCCAGTGTTATGTGGATCGTGATTGATAGAAGCCATTCTCTGATTTTTCAAAAAACAAAGTCTGTTTAAAAACGGTTGAAACGAAATTAAACTATTACTCTGTTTTCAATCTTAACAGACAAACGATATCAATAATTGTGAGCTGATTATTAAATTGATTTGTTAGATCGAATTTAATTGACCAAGCTCTGATACCAATTGTTAGGATCTGAGTTTGTTTGTTTTGATTGTTTAACTAAATATGGTAATAATGAATTGAAAATAGAATGAAAGTGCAGCGGAATAATAAACTGTTAATCAAAACAAGAGAGTAAATGTTTTCAGATCGAAAGCTTTCATTAATCCAAAAGATTACAATCGTACAATTACTCCCCCTCAGCCTGATCACACAGTGTTTGTCTGAGAGAATGTTTGTGTGTGATGCAATAGAACAGTACAAGCACTGTTCTATTTATAGACAGACTCAAAGCACTGATGACCTAGGCTGACGTCACCTAAGACAGTGACCTCTAACAGAATAACAAACGTAAACATCTGCCTATTACAAACTACTGTTATATTGAAAGCACTGATATTAAACATCTGTTGAAGATAAACTCTGATGGTCTTGTATCCACTGCTGGAGCCTAAGTGATGTTGGTTCCAGCAGTGCTTTGATCTTCAATACTTGTATCAGCAGTTGTTCTTCATCAGACCTTTGGTCAGCAGTTGTTCTTCATCAGTTGTTTCCTCAGCAGTTCTTTGTATCAGCAGTTGTTGAGCAGTTGTTTGGATAGAACAGTAGTTAGGGTCAGCAGTCTTTTGGGAGAAGTAAGTTGTAAAGACTGTTTATTCAAGGATCAAACTGATAGCATGTTTTGGCTTTCTAATCATCTGTTCTTCTCCAGGTCAGCAGACCCAACAAAAACATATCTAATGAGCGTATTAGAAATGGTTGTTTACAAAAATCATAAGTTTATTTTAAACTTATATTTTCTAACAAGCGTGTTAGAAATTGATGCTTTTGTAAAAACAAACAAGCTAGACGTTTAATTTTCTAACGAGTGTGTTTGAAACGGCTTATTATATTTATATATGAGCCAATAAAATTTTAAACGGTCTTGTAATTGTTTATTTCTAACGGGCGTGTTAGAAATGGTTGTATATATATAAACCAATAAGTTTTGAAAAGATTTTGGTAATCGTTTATTTCTAACGAGTGTGTTAGAAATGGTTTAGTTATATAACCAAAACACCATATAACGATGAGCGTAATCGTTTGTATTTTAACAAGTATGTTAGAAATGGTTAGTTATTAAAACTGAATATTTTTTAATATCTGGTACACGTATAGGTTCTAATGAGCGAAATAAAAAAGATTTATCATAAAAAACCATATACACGATTTATAATAGTTTATTTTCTAACGAGCGGGTTAGAATCGGGTTAACTATGATAAACGTAATAAGGTGATTTCTAACCATTTTATTGTCTAACGAGCGAGTTAGATGTGGTTTTAAATAATAAAACTATTTTTAAGATTATGGCCTTGATGTGTAATCAAAGCATAAACATATATAGTTTAATTTTTTAAAACAAATGCAAAAACGAGTAATATTTTGAACAAATAAAACATAACTTTGCAATTAGTTCGATACTCGTATGAAAAGTATCATGTCTTGGACCAGATAAAAGTCATGGTGAGACTATTTGGTAGAAAACAACTCGATGTTGTTTGCTCAACTACTTGCGAGTAGTGTAAACAACTTTGTTGTGTTGGACAATTTGTGTCATTGAGGGAGTACCTCAAAATATGCCACAAGACGATATAATTGCGATTGTTTCGTCAAACGATAAAGTGTTGAAGAGAATAAAACTTTGAGATTTGATGTTTATATATCTTTATATGAATCCGTTTAAAATATATTTTTGTACTATATTATACATATTTTGGATTATGGTTTTATTCTGAAATAATAAAGTGGATTAAAATATATTAAACGATAAATGTAAAAGGAAATTAAATGATGGCATTTTATTTCTTTGACGATTTACATTCGACGAATTTAATAAGGAAATATGTTTTAACGGGCTGTGTAAGGAGTGTCTTGGAAGAACACAATGACTTGTTGTGATCATGACTTATGCAATAAGTCACATACCAAACATAAAACGTACAACATGATGAGCGAATCATGACGAACGTTGCAAGTGTATTGAGATTAAATATACGAAAACGAGGTATGTCATCTAATGTTGAGAGCATCAACATGGAAATACACACTTGTGAATTTTTCGATGACTATAACGTATGAAAGATATACATGTTAAGATTATAAATTCTTTAATAAATTTTGCTAAATTTATTGTATGACATTTACAATAGTGATGGGTGTGTAGATGTTTTTACAACCATCAATGTTGTTTGACCTATGTGGAGGATTTGTCCTTTGTTTGAGAGTTTCCCATTACATGGTCTTAACAAAACAACAATGGAAATGTATATATTACTTTAGGCATGTGTGAATGCTATGTCATTGAGTGTCAATCTAATTGACTTTATTTCAAGACTTTAGTGATTTTATACTAATACTGTTCATCTTGTTAATGATGAATATGTTCATCAAAATGACTTTTGTTAAGACTTATGTTTAAGTTCTTAATATTCAATGGTGAAGCCTTGGAGATTAAAGGGAAATGAGTTTGATCCTAATGGATGAAATTGACTATGGTTTTTAAGAGGTTTTGGAATGGTAAAACAAAATCTCATTATTGTGTCTAACTAAGACATGAATGTTTGGAAGAGATAGTGCGTTATTAATAGAGCATATGTCTAGAATGTTCTCAATGTATTTTTAGTAGATTATGTAATTATGTTAAGGTTTATCTCTTCCCTAAATTAAGGGATTATAGCTTGTATATATATTCATTATTATTCAATGAGAAAGGTCAAGGTTTGAACCATATCATCTATCATGGTATCAAAGCCAAAACCCTATTTTTCTTTTCTTTTTCTTCTTTCCCACATACTGCCGTAACAACATTGCTTTCATTCGATTTTTTTTACCCTTGTTCCTTCAACCTTCCGACTTTAATACATTCTGCTTCATACTGCCGTACCACATATATATCTAATCTTTTTCCTTTGTCCTTTGATCATGTCATCCTCCATCCACCCCGCTGTTACGGTTACAAATATTAAGAACTTTATCCCGATAATTCTTGATCGCCAAACTGAGCATTATAACACATGGGCCGAACTATTCATCATACACTGCAAAGCATATGATGTTTATGATCATCTTTTACCCCGTGTCCACCCCACCGCATCTGCGGCTGCCAAAGAAGCCGAATCCTCCACAAAACCAACCTACCAAGAACCTTGGGAGTGTTTAGACGCCATTGTCCTTCAATAGATATATGGCACTATCACCCAAGACCTTGTTCACACCATCATGGTTTCCAATACTACCACCTGTGATGCTTGGTCTCGCCTCAAAAACCTTTTCCTAGATAATGAAGCCGCACGCACCATAGCACTCCAAAACAAATTTTTTAACACCCGCTTAGACCGTTTTTCCAACATGTCCTCTTATTGTCAACACATGAAATTCCTCTATGACCAACTCATTAGTTTAGGCGCCAATGTCACTGAAAACCAACTCGTCATGCAAATCCTTACCGGCCTCACCGACCAATATGAAACCATCAAACTTATCCTTCAACAAGCCAAACCGTTACCCGACTTTTACAACACCCGCTCACAACTCTGCAAGGTTGAGGATAACAAAATTACACATGCCTCCATATCGGCTCAATCGGCCGGTACTGCCCTTCACGCTGCTACATCAGCTTCAAACCCCTCCCCTCACAACTCAAACTCGACTCCCGATGGCACTGATCGCGCACGCGGCCGAGGCCGTGGCCGAGGTCGTGGACGTGGTCGGGGCTCCTATGGTCGGGGTCGGTATCAACAAAATGCGTGGCATCCCTCAAACCCTTGGCAGAATCCTCCTTGGCCCGGTACCCCATCACAGACCCCATTCCTTAACCCCTGGACCCAATGGCCTTACCCACCATGCCCCTACCCATCCAATTCCCTAAGCCCATACACACCCGCATCACAGGCCCACTATCCCTACTATACTCCTTCGGCTGCTCACCAGTCCAGTAACTTGGCAGGCCCTTCTCAGCCCTCACAGGCCCAACAACCAAAACAACCCACTGCTGCTGGACTTTTAGGCCCAAAATCGGCCGCTAACCAATCTGCTCAGTCTTATGCAGCTAGCTACTCCCCCAAGGACATTGCTCAGGCCCTTTACAATTTGGCCATTCAGCATGATGATCAATCTTGGACCATGGACACCGGCGCAACAGGTACAATGTCTCCTCAATCTGATAAGTTCCCCTCTATTTTTAATTCTAGCATTATTCGCAACATTACTGTTGGGAATGGTAAAACCATTCCGGTTTTAGGCCAAGGCAATATTACCTTACCACCACCATTCCCACCCTTTAAACTTAACAATGTCCTTTATGCCCCTAACCTTGTTAAGAACCTTATATCTGTTTGCCGCTTTACTACTGATAACCATTTAACTGTCGAATTTGACCCTTATGGTTTTACTGTGAAGGACCTCCAGACCAGGAAACCTATCCTGCGGTGCAATAGCTCGGGGGATCTCTACACTCTCAGCCCGTCCAACATCACCAACCTCACCTCTGCGTCCACTTATGCAGCTATTTCTCAAGACATTTGGCATCAACGCCTCGGCCACCCAGGCCCGGCTATTTTGAATAATTTAAAAACTTCCAATTCTATTAATTGTGGTTCTTTAAATAAAAATGTTTGCAGTGCTTGTATTTTTGGTAAACACGCTAGACTTCCGTTTTTTGCTTCTAATACAAGTACTATTATGCCATTTGATCTTGTACACAGTGATGTTTGGACCTCCCCTATTCTATCCAACGGGGGTCACCGTTATTATGTTTTGTTCTTGGATGATTTCACCAATTTTTTGTGGACATACCCCATTGCCCATAAATCTGATGTCTTTGCCATGTTCACCAAATTCAATACCTTTGTCCAAACCCAATTTAACACCAATTTCCAACCCCTACACAACGCCTTTACAATTGCATGCCTACCTATGATCACCTTCGAGTGTTCGGGTGCATGTGTTACCCCCTCATCCCTTATCCCACCATTCACAAACTTGCCTACCGGTCTCACCCATGTGTCTTCTTGGGATACCCTTCCAACCATAGAGGCTACAAATGCCTCGACCTAAAAACCCGCACCATCACCATCAACCGCCATGTCCTCTTCGATGAAATCATTTTCCCCTTTGCAAAATCACATAAAACCACTGCTCACACATACAAATTTCTAGATGACCACATCCACCCGTCCTTATACCTTCGCCCCACTGCTACCTTGGACCCACATCTCCCAAATCCTAACCAGACTACATCCGCCCCCCACATGCCCTCCACTCCACTCGCCGAACATTCACCAAACACCATACCTATCCTTAACCAAGGCCCAAACTCCTTCCCCACCGGCCCAAACTCACCACCTCATACTCCCGTTACCTCCACAGCCCACCCCGTTACCTCCACAACCCACAATCAAACCCCACCGGCCCACTGCCCACAACAAACCGTCCCCGGCCCACATCAAATCCCTTCGCCACCTCAGCCCCCATCTTCCATTCCGATACCACCACCTCACCCTCCCACCCGCACCATTCACACTCGAGCCATGTCAGGTATATCTAAACCCAAACAAATATTCAATCTAGCGACCTCCACCGTTGCCCCTTTACCCAAAAACCCTAAAGATGCCTTGTCTAAACCGGAGTTGCATAATGCCATGAAAACCGAATTTAATGCTTTAATTAAAAACAAGACTTGGGAACTTGTCCCGAGACATCCTGATATGCATATTATTCGTAGCATGTGGCTCTTTCGCCACAAATACAGGTCTGATGGTACTCTGGAGAGATATAAGGCCCGTCTGGTTTGTGATGGCAGTAAACAGGAAATTGGTGTTGATTGTGGGGAAACATTTAGCCCGGTTGTTAAACCGGCCACCATCCGTACAGTGTTGACTTTAGCACTTTCTCAGTCATGGTCCATCCATCAATTGGATGTCACTAATGCATTCCTACATGGACATCTCACTGAGACGGTATATATGTATCAACCCGTGGGGTTTCGACATCGGGATTTTCCCGATCACGTTTGTCGTCTGACAAAGTCTCTTTATGGTCTCAAACAGGCACCCAGGGCATGGTACCAACGATTCACTGACTTTGTACTTTCTATTGGCTTCTTACAAAGCAAATGTGATAACTCTCTTTTCACATACCACCATGGGGGTGACACAGCTTACTTATTAATTTATGTTGATGATATTATACTCACTACTTCTTCAGATTCTCTCAGGAAGAAGCTCATGGGCAGCCACGCGGCTGAATTCGCCATGAAAGATCTTGGTCCTCTTAGTCATTTTTTGGGTATCAATGTTTCTAGAACAGGTAACAAGATGTTTCTATCACAAAGCTCCTATGCTTTGGATATTGTAAGTCGTGCAGGTATGGAATCTTGCAACCCAGTTGCCACACCAGTTGACACAAAATCAAAGTTAAGTGCTACATCTGGCGCACCATTTGAAAACCCATCTCTATACCGTAGCCTAGCTGGTGCTCTACAATACCTCACTTTTACCAGGCCTGACCTCACTTATGCAGTCCAACAAATTTGCATTCACATGCATAGCCCCACACTGGATCATTGGAATGCTTTGAAACACATCATCAGGTACATTCGTGGCACTTCTGAATTTGGACTTACTCTATCAGGCTGCGCAGATTTATCTCTTCGGGCTTATACTGATGCTGATTGGGCTGGATGCCCGGATACCCGTCCCTCCACTTCGGGCTATTGTGTTTACATGGGTCCAAATTTATTATCTTGGTCGTCAAAACGACAAACCACTATCTCTCGATCCAGTGCCGAAGCTGAATACAGGGCCGTTGCCAACGTGGTTGCTGAAGTTTGCTGGATTCGCAATCTTCTCCTAGAGTTGCGCCATCCATTATCGAAGGCTACGCTTGTTTACTGCGACAACATCAGTGCTATTTACTTATCAAATAATCCAGTTCAGCATCAACGAACCAAACACATTGAACTGGACATTCACTTTGTTCGTGAACATATTCAACGTGGCACGGTTCGGATTCTTCATACTCCGTCACGCCTTCAGATTGCCGATATCTTCACCAAAGGTCTACCACGAGTTCTATTTGAAGACTTCCGCTCCAGTCTCAACATTCGCCCTCCTCTTGCTTCGACTGCGGGGGTGTAATAGAGCATATGTCTAGAATGTTCTCAATGTATTTTTAGTAGATTATGTAATTATGTTAAGGTTTATCTCTTCCCTAAATTAAGGGATTATAGCTTGTATATATATTCATTATTATTCAATGAGAAAGGTCAAGGTTTGAACCATATCATCTATCAGTTATCTCTTAAGGTTGTGAAGAATCAGAATGATGCATCTTCTGTTCACATGCTAGAGTATTGGATTCTAAAGCATGCTAGACTAATACTTGTTAATTTAGATACTTGATGGAGACTAAATTAATTTTGAACATTCAAACATATGTGACGACATGAGAATGAATTTTGTAAAAACAAAACCTATGAATATAATTTCATTAATAAGGATAACTCGAAAGGACCGATTATATAGTTCATTGGTTATGATTGTATTCGGTTTCATATAAGGAGTACTCATATTGCTCACAAGCACCTGTGAGCTATTGAAATCTGAGTAGAGCAATACACATAGATGACCTCGATAACACAAAGTTAGATAGTTTATCTTATCATGAGTGTCTAAGAGTCGTCATGAGTGATATTACTCAAAGTGCAAGCAATGTGAGGGGAAGAGCCATTTAAGAAACAACCCGTAGGAGATCTAAAAATGGTATTTGAGAAGTTTTTTCAACTTCATACGAAAGGGAGAACCTTTCATCACCCACTGGATGTTATCCAATATAACACTTAAACGTGGGGGTGGCTTGCATTTGAAAATTGAGTTGATTGGACTCAAATGCCAATTGGTAAGATCCAAAGTCTAGCTAACTTTGAATCACATCACCAAAGGCATGGAAACATGTTTAGCCATGATCTGAGTTTCATGTCATTCTAAAGACGAAAAGGAAGGTTCAAAGGGTAACACCTACCTATCCTGCTACCATAACCAGATCTATGTTTAGATCACATGTTATAAGTCTTACGAATTGACAAGATGGCAAAATTGACCAGCGGGTCAGGAACACATTAGAACAACTTATTAATAGATTATATATTTAGTAATGTTATTATTTGTAATTATTTATAATTATCTCTTACCATAGTTAAAAGATAACATTGTATTATTTATATACCGATTCATGGAATGAGAAAGGCACGGGGTTTGAATTCTATAATGGTATCAGAGCAGGTTTCCCTGACCTAGCTCTTCTCCCCTTCCCCTACTCCTCTTTCCTTCGACCCTTTATCCCTTCTTTCTGTCAACCATCATCATATTATTCTCCACTAAATATTTTTCCCCACTAACACACTTCTTCCCGGACAAATATTATTCTTCATTAGCTAGCAACAACATAATACCTCCACCAACTGAAGTTATATATTGCCGCCGCCATTATAAACCAATCGAACCTTCATATAATTTTCAGTCGATTACCTTTTCCTCTATCACCTTTATCCTTTATCCTATCCGTTATTTTTTTTTTCTGCAAATCAATATTATTCACGAGAATAATATTAAGTATCCCTTCATCTTTATAGTATTATCTATCCTACCCATTCATTCTATTTCTTTTTGTCACTTATCATTCACAATTACTGACAACACCTATCCACATAATTGGTATTCTCCAACCTTTCCTTGGCCCACTCCCTATACCCCGTGGCCTCCACAGTGGCAGCCTAGCCCATACCCTTACCCACAAGCCCACCAAGCCCAACACCCACCTTCTTGGCCCACACCTCCTTCCTCTTAACCATCTTCTAACAGGCCCACATATAACAACACCCAATCCGACTTGCTTGGATCAAAGCCCTAACAGGCCCATACCGCCTACAGCCTACAACAACTGGACCTCATTCAGTATATGGACACATGAACTTCATCCACCATGACACACGAGTAAGGTGAATTTCATTCCTTTTTTAATTCTTGCCTGTCTCATAATATTATTGTAGGTAATGGTGAAACAATTCCCGTACTCGGACAAGGCACAAAATACCTAGCCTTTCCCACCCTTTATATTAAAAAATGTCTTTTATTCCCCTAGACTTGTCAAAAATTTAATTTATGTCCGTCGTTTCACTACAGACAATTTTGTTTCTCTAGAATTTGACCTGTTTGTTTTTCTTGTAAAGGATTACAAGACCAAGGCACCACTCCTACGATGCAACAAAAGTGGTGATCTCTATCCCTTGCTGTTATGGTCATCCACCTCCCAACCAACCGCCCTTGCTGCTATCTCCTCCCAACTCTGGCATCACCGTCTTGGCCACCCAGGACGTGCACCTTTAAATAAATTAAAATCTTCTAATGATTTAGACTTTGATACTTGTTCTAATAATATTTGCCAGTCTTTTATTTTTGGAAAAAGCATTCGTTTACCTTTCTTTCCGTCTAGTAATGTTACTTTACAACCGTTTGACATTATTCATAGTGACGTGTGGACATCGCCCATTGTTAGCTCCTCAGGCCATAAATATTATGTTTTATTCCTTGATGATTATTCTAGCTTTTTATGGACCTACCCATTGCACAAAAATCACAAGTTTTCACATCCTTTACACACTTTGCCTCCACCATTAAAACCCAATTTGAACGTACCATTAAAACATTCCAATGTGATAATGGTGGTGAGTATGTAAACCATTCCTTTCCAAACTTTTTTACAACCAACGGTATCCTCTACCGTCTATCTTGCCCCCATATATCATCCCAAAACGGTAAGGCTGAGCAAAAAATTAGAACCATAAATAATATGGTTCGCACCTTAATGGCTCACGTCTCACTTCCCACCTACCTATGGCATTTTGCACTTGAAACCGCCACATACCTCCTAAACATCCTTCCTTCCAAAACCACTCACAATAAAATTCCAACAGAACTTTTATACTTGTCCACACCCACTTATGATCACCTCCGAGTCTTCGGTTGCCTATGTTACCCACTCCACCCATCTACCACAATACATAAACTTGAAAATCGCTCCCACCCTTGTGTTTTCCTCGGGTATCCACCAACTCACCGTGGTTACTGTTGTCTTGACTTAACCACCAAACAATTCTTTATTTCTCGCCATGTCGCCTTTGACGAGACCACCTTTCCCTTCGCCCAAACTGTTGGAACCGCCCCTACCTACGAGTTTCTGGGTGAACCCTTTCCACACCATCTATGCCATCACCTTAATACCACTGTCAGACTTAGCCCACATGCATTCGCCCCAAACCCACCTACACCACATTCCAGCCCAACACCAAACACTTCCGGCCCACTGCCACCCACGCCCTCAACTTCCTCAACCAACCTGCCCCAGCCCACGGTTACCCAATCCCCTACACCTTCTGGCCCATCCTAACCAATGCCGCAATCCAACCAGTCAACCGGCCCAGCCGAATCCATTCCTCACCCACCTCCGTGCATCCACAAACCCAAATACCCCTTTAACCTTTCCACTTCCACTACACCCGCCATACTACCTATACCCAAAACCCTCACCGATGCCTTGGCCAGTCCGGAATGGTTTTCCGCCATGACTACCGAGTACAATGCATTAATTAGAAACGGTACATGGGAGTTAGTACCTTGTGCTCCTAACATGAATATTATACGTTCCATGTGGTTGTTTAAACATAAATTCAGGCCAGACGGGACATTGGAGCGATACAAAGCACGTCTTGTGTGTGATGGTCGATTCCAACAGGTTGGCATAGATTGTGGTGAGACCTACAGCCCGGTTGTTAAACCGGCCTCGATACGTACTGTACTTTCTCTCACCCTATCTAAGGGCTGGGCAGTGCATCAGTTAGACGCTACGAATGCATTCTTATATGGAAACTTACAGGAAACCGTCTACATGTACCAACCAATGGGGTTCAGGGATAGAAATTTTTCGAATCATGTGTGTCTCTTACGCAGGTCACTTTATGGGTTAAAACAGGCTCCATGGGCGTGATACCAACGATTCACAGAATACGTTTTATCTTTGGGCTTCTTATATAGCAAGTGTGATGCTTCACTCTTTACTTTTCAACTGGGCAGCGACACGACATATTTACTACTTTATGTAGATGACATACTTCTAGTCACCTCCTCTGACAGGCTTCGTCAGTGTCTCATGGCGAACCTTGCTACTGAATTCGCTCTGAAGGATTTGGCGCCTCTTAGTTATTTTTTGGGCATCTCTTTGACTAGATAGAAGAACTCCATGTTTCTTTCACAGCAATCCTATGCTACAGATATTATTGCTCGAGCAGGAATGCAGTCCTGCAACCCAGTGCTCACTCCAGTTGATTCGAACGCTAAGTTAGGTGCTTTGCCAGATGAACCATTTTCGGACCCCATACTATATCGGAGCTTAGCAGGTGCTTTACAGTACCTAATTTTCACTCGACCTGACATTACTTATGCAGTCCAGTAGATTTGCATGCACATGCACGCCCCTTGCACCACTCACTGGCACGCTTTGAAGCGCATTATCAGGTACATTAAGGGCACTGTTACTTTTGGTTTATCATTGGGTCCTTCTACCGGAGCATCTTTGGTGGCCTACAGTGACGTTGATCGCTCAACAAGTGGTTACTGTATTTATTTTGGTGAAAAATTAATTTCTTGGTCCTCTAAGCGTCAGCCCACAGTTTCTCGCTCCAGTGTCGAGGCCGAATACCGCAGCGTAGCCAATGTAGTTGCTGAAATTTGTTGGTTACGAAACCTGTTACTTGAGCTGTCCGTTCCAATACTTCGTGCGACTATGGTCTATTGCGACAATGTCAGTGCTATTTACTTATCGGGATACCCAGTGCAACATTAGCGTACTAAGCACATCGAGCTGGACATTCACTTTGTTCGGGAGCAAGTTCAACGGGTCATGTTCGCATTCTACACATCCCATACAGATATCAGATCACATATATTTTTATAAAGGGATTGCCACGTATATTATTCCAATCTAAGCATCCGGTCTCCTCCAGCTTCAACTGCGGGGGTGTAATAGATTATATATTTAGTAATGTTATTATTTGTAATTATTTATAATTATCTCTTACCATATTTAAGAGATAACATTGTATTATTTATACCGATTCAATGAATGAGAAAGGCACGGGGTTTGAATTCTATCACTTATCTCAATTGTAAATGGATCCAACAACCTGATAGTTGATAAGAAATGAAGTTGTATGGAATGAGACTAAAGCCCATGAAAGAAAAGGGACATGAGGGAAACCTAACCTACTTGACTGGAGATCCCAAGATCTAGGTTCAATAGGCCAACTTAATCATGAACCGACGAGCAGTCGCTATGGGGGAATAGCTAATATATATATATATATATATATATATATATGTATGTATATATAAAGCTAGTATATATGGTTATATATATCCCCTAAACTACAAAAGAGTGTTTAATTACATCCTTGTCCATTCCTTTAATATCCAGTGACATTAGTGAGAGGTTAAGCATAAGATATGGTTTAATGATTAGTGTAAATCATAGTACACCATAATTCTTTTAATGATTTAAAATCACCTATGTTGGAGAGAAGTGTGGTCGCTTCGAATGAAGTTGTGGGCACAATTTCTAGAGCTCCCGCAGAACTAGGAAAGTGTTCCAGGGCCATTATTGTACACGATAGTGAGGGGATGGCCAGGCTAGGGGGAGTCTTGTGTGAACGTATATTGTCGTTTACACAAACAGCCGTTAGTTCAAAGACATCAAGTTCTACTGAAAGCTAGTAAGCTAAGTATGCTTCACAAGGGAAGGTTCAAAGGGTACCACCTATCTATCTTATGAAAGACTCAACCATCGAGGTTACATCCGAAAATATGTGTGTTTGTCGATCTCCATTCATGTGGGGGATTGTTGGAAAAGTGGTTGTGGAAATTGATTTTTCACTAATTTTGGACTTAAATAAATATATTTATATAAGTGTTATATAAATTATTATTTCCGGGTTTGTGTACTATATTGTGAGAGTATCATAACAAACCAAACCACGTCCAAAATAGAGCTAAGATGAATGAGATATCAAAGCTTGAAAGTTGTAGGTTGGAACACCCAAAGATGAGAAAATAGATTAAGTTTTGTCCCACATTGGTGGGATGACAAAACATGAAGTGGTTTATAAGGAGGAGCACTCCTTGTATATTGTTTAGTTTGAGCCAAACACTAGTGGGGACCATAAAGGGTGCCCTTAACCCCACTCGCGCGCGCATGGTGTGGGCGATAAGCGCTTTGATGGGGCACTTTGCACTTTGCACACTCGCATCGTCACGAGCCGCTTGAGAGCCACCTTTGTATTTTTGACCTCGTGCGCATGGTCTAGGAAATGGCGGAAGACCAGGGAGCGTCCTGGTCTTCGCGTTGACGTAAACCGTAACTACGAGTGGCGTCCGTGCGCGGTGGTCATCCACGGATGACATGGCGATTCGCGTGGGACATGTGCGCGCAAGATCAGGTAGCGTCCTGATATGCGCTCCTAACGTAAACCATATGTGTTCGCGTGGAGGATTGTAACGCGAAGGGGTCTGGAGTGCGCGCAGCGTCCTGGTATGCGTTAGTAGGGTGCGCGAGCACAGTTAACTATTAACGTGACACACGGACTAGTGAACTGGTATGGTTACATAGATCTGGTCAAAATGACTGTTTCGACTCGGTCATTATGACGAATTATGTGACTAATTAAAATCCATTAAGCATTTTATTAATTAAAAGTTTAATGACTTGTTAATGAATATAGTAAAATGCAATAATGTTTTAATTATTGTGAAGAGGTTCATATATCAACGTTGGGACAATATATAGAGTTGGAAAAACTCTTGAAAAAATTATTCACATAACTTGGACAACTTTCTTTTTCATGAACACACTTAACACTCGATGGTATCTCGGGCTCGAGACCATTTCCGGCAGTACGACTACTGTTCCGGTTGTTGTACCTGAGAGACAGACTGTCTGAGAGGAGGCGCGAAATTTGTTTTAAGGGACCCGTGTCAAACACGATCCTCAACCAAAACCATTAATATATACTTTATTTTTGCAGAGGCGATTAGTAGAAGATGATGCGGTTGAAGTGCTTGAATCGATATTCGGTACATTTTGTATTTGTACTTATTTCATGTATATTTAGTTTTGTATACGGTATTGTACTTTTATATTTCCTACGAATAACGAGAGTCTCGTTATTATTTTTATTTTATTATTATTTTAGTAAAATAGTGAACCCTATTTCCTACAATACTAAACTAAAAACAATTTAAGTGGTATGTATTAAAAATAGACTTTAGGCATCTTCAACCAGTTTGACCCATTTGACTTCCCCTTTCATTTTTTTTAATTTGACGCATTTGAGATATTAAGACCAATATAGATTTTCTTTCAAAACACCAAATCAATTCACGAAATCAATTCAATCTACAAGGCAATCAATAACCTTCAATTCAATCCAGAAAGAAAGGAAATGCAGAAAATTTAACATTAATTTGAGTGTATAAAGAAAATATAGAAAGACTACAAAAGATGAGGTGCTTCTCTTTGGAAGATAATAACTTTTTTTCATATTAGATCATACATATAGATATACCAACAACACATATGCATTAATTGTCACATAAAAGCACCTCATCTTTTTCTTTTAAAACACTTAACAAATCAATCACCACAAAGATATATAACAAAACAATGATAAATTTGTACCCGCAGTTAGCCAGAGCTGGAGTTAGACTGTTGATTGTCAGTGGCCGGAGGTGCAGAGCTGGAGTATTGATCAGCCAAGTCTTTCGGATAGTAGTTGAAAATTACTAGATCATCTTGTTCAAGTTCCTCCAAAACTAAAACACAACAAAGCATATACCAAGATACATAGAATGATTAACGAATGGATGGCAATGGGAGTGGTATATAGTAATCCTATTTTCATACCCATCATGTTTGTAGGTATACCCGCACGTATCAGATACCCAACTTTTGGTCTTATGTGAAATCCATCTTAAACTCACCTCAAACCCTCAACGGCTGACTTAGATATTAAATACTCGGCTATATTTATAATTATTCTATACATTTGGTAATTTCATGTTTCTAACAGCTTCAAGATATTATTTATTGTAATTTTAAAAAAAACATATAATATATTAATATTTTCAATTTTAAACTCTTAATGTGAGTAAACGGGTTTAGGTAATCGAGTGGGCATGATCAATACCATACCTGTTTGAACCCGCAAAAAAACTTTAAAACCAATCGCATTCCCGGAATCTAGAATGTTTCGGGTTTGGGTTCTTTTTCCATTACTACTAACGAAAGTGAGGATTCAACTTAAGTTACTTACCAGCCATTGTAAAGGAGGGTTCTATCTTTTCTGTCTGATATAGAATATCAATTACCTGCTTCTGGCTAGTGAATTGTACACTACATATTGTTTTATCAGATCTTTTACCTACATTCATCCAATCATACAACACCAAAATCCCGATTAACTATTTAACAAAACAAATCAACATTTATGAAAATCTGTAATCTCTAAAGTAAATGACAATCAAACATCAAAGAAGAAAGAAAAGCACAAAACTCTGACCCTCTGCTTCTCTTCCTGTTGTCTCTCTTCCCGAGTAGACATATTCTCAAGAAAAGATGGAGCTCTATGATTAGAATTTACTAAAAACTCATTGTTAGACATCAGCCAGATAAAAAAGTTGTTTATCAAGTAATAATAACTAATAAGCACTAACACACATTCATCAACCAAAAACCATAACGCCCTTAGAAAAATAAAATATAAAGGATCTGTCAATTTACCATAAACGTTGTCCTTGACGACCCTTCACCAATTTTGTTGCGCCAACGCAGTTGATGATCGTTGATGAAGAGCACTACAAACCCTACTTTTGCAACTAAACCATTACACACGACCTTACATAATCAACTTGGAAGATGACTTGTTAAAAAATGCAAGCTAAAATCAACAAAATCTGACTTGCCACCCTACAATATGCATTATGACTTGTCTTTTTTTTTTCTTTCTAAAATGCAAGCTTTTTGGACCCGAAGGATTACTAAATCACAATACTTAAACCATTTGAAATTTAAATCACAACCTTCAAATTATTATAACTAAAAGATCACAATGTCTGTTAGCAAAGCTTTCCTAATCGATATGCTTATTTGCAAGTCATAGTCGAAAAAAACATAATGCGATTAGGATAAGTGTGTACTAATGAGCTAAAACAAAGAAATTTTAAATTGAAACTGAGCGAAAAGTATCATTTTAATCAGACTGATCCAATTATAGGTTGAGTCATTAGCAACTGTCCCTCAAAGAACCATGGTGGTAGGTCTTCCAGATCTCCCTTCAGCCTTTGAAATCTCTGAATCATACCAAATTATTATAAAAAAATTGTAATATTAACATGGCAAACAATTTGTTTAATCTCAAAAAATGTAAATCTCCAATGATGATGATGAACATTAAATCCCCAAATCCGTTGATACATAAAGTCATAAACACATTCATAAAACAAAATCGACTAATGGAGGCGATATATACATATAAACACATTCAGAAACAGGCCTCTACATTTAACCACAATCAAAAAATTCAAAAAACGGCTCGCGAATCTATACATATTATACAACAAACAACTGAAATCAAAACCGACGAAACACATAACCTCAATTCAAAATCTAAACCGAACAACAAAAATATACAAATTGTCGATTCGAAGATATGTGAACTAAAACCAAATAAATTAAAAATTTATAATCGAAAGGAAAAACGAAAAAAAGAAGTAATTTGACCAAATCTGCGAAGGAGATACCATGAAGAAGGATATGCAGTGATTTGTTGATTGGTAGGAGATGCTGAGAATCAAATGTATCGAGAAGAGGCGGCGACGGTCTTTTTTTTTGGAGAGAATCAGTGTTAGGAAAAAAAGGATTGAGGAAACCACTTTTGCAAACCTTAGTGTAATTCATACTTCTGCAAAATATTCTAAGTATAGAACTACTGAAGAAAGAAGACTAAAATACTGAAAAAGGATTCAACAAGTACTGAAGAAGAAGTATCAGAAGTTCTGAAGTCTAACCAGACAAGTTCACTGAAGAACTATTGAAGACAAACTACTCATCAGTAGTTTGTCATTCATCAGCACTTGTACCAGATTCTTTCCACCGCCTTATGTTTCAGTAGTTTATTTGTTTAGTATTACTTTATCTTTTTGTGCAAGTTCCAAGAATGCAACTTGTTACAGACTTGCTTTTTGGCAAGGTTCATGTACTTTGTAAGTCTATAAATAGACGGGCTCATCCCTCTTTTTAGATATTGATTTTAATTGAATTTGAAATCCTTCAAAGCTTATTATGGTTATTTCCATTTCATTTATGGAGAATCCGTTTGAGTATTTATTATCATTCACATTCAATACTTAGATTCTCATTAAACTTGTCTTTAGTTTTCAAACATCAAGGGGGAGTAATAACTCCTGTTGATAGTGTAACTTTACTTACTCATTCCGCTGTGAAAATCTGATTGAACTTGCTAAACACATAAGTGTTCACTAGCAAGCAATACATCAAGAGCATTACTGATCCAACAATTGGTATCAGAGCACTGTTTATTTGATCACATATCAATCTAACACATTGAGAATCAGACACAGGCTCTTATTGATATTCAATAAAGGATTAAAAGTTCACTTTTATCAACATTCAATAAAGGATTAAAAGTTCACTTTTATCAACATCCATCACTTCAGCAGTTAACACTTCCAACATACAAACAGCTGAAGAGCCTTCCAAACCAACTAAACAACAACAACCAACTCCTATTCCAAGGCCTACAACAACAACAACAACAACAATGACTGTGCTGAACCCTTCTCCAATTTCAAGGTCCAAAGAACTACTAGAGAAGAGTTTAATTGCAGCCCAAGAAAGGCTAAGGAAGAAAAGATCTGGAACAACTTGGAAGCAAGGGAAGACTTAAGCTTAAATGAAAAGCTTCAAGCTTATGAAGCAGAGTTGAATAGACAAGCCGAAACAGAGAGAGTTGCTGAAGAAGACAAAAGACAACAACTGGTGTCTTTTATAACAAAGAACAACAAAACAAAAGCCTATTCACTCAAAGGGCTCTCAATGGATGAGCTAACCAGAAGAGCTTAACTTGTTGCTGACAAAACTGCAACAGAGAAAACATAGAAAAGCCAAGAAAGCAGAAATGATTGAAGAACTAGTAGCTAATGACTATGGTTCAAAAGCCTCTGTGTGAAAATGGAGAGAAGACAAACTACTGGACACATACAAGAAATACAAGGCTACCAAGGCTGCTAATCCAGAGAAGTTCAAAACTTCTGAAGTATCAACTTCAGTAGTTAGAACTTCTGGTGTCAAACAAAGACCAGCTACCAAGAGAAAGCCAGAGGACAATACAAAGACTGACTTCAATATGGTGTTGCTAGAAGGCAACACAGTTGTGCAAGGAGACTTTGATATTGAAGAAAAACCTCTGATAACACAATTTAGGGATCCTTCAACATTTGCTTACCAAATCCAGAAAACTATAACTGATAAGCTGCACACAAAGGTAGTCACTGAACATCATTTACCTACTTTTAAATTACCTAATGTGATGCAAAAAGAAGACAAAAGTGAATCTCACCTGAGAGTCATAGAAATAGAAAACATCCAACACTCAGGAACATCCCAGGGATCCAACATGGTTCCCTATACTTCAGATTTTGACAAATCTAAAGTGCTGATTATCAGATGGTCCTTTACTGATTACAACTCAGTATTGGTGACAAGAAGAGATCTTACAAGCAAGGCTACAAGTCCATGAATGAACTGAAGAATCTATCAACTCAGGACTTGCTTACAATTCAACATTTGGAACCTCAAAGGACAAAAAGGATTGAGGAAACCACTTTTGCAAACCTTAGTCTAATTCATACTTCTGCAAAATATTCTAAGTATAGAACTACTGAAGAAAGAAGACTAAAATACTGAAGAAGGATTTAACAAGTACTGAAGAAGAAGTATCAGAAGTTCTGAAGTCTAACCAGACAAGTTCACTGAAGAACTACTGAAGACAAACTACTCATCAGTAGTTTGTCATTCATCAGCACTTGTACCAGATTCTTTCCACCGCCTTATGTTTCAGTAGTTTATTTGTTTAGTATTACTTTATCTTTTTGTGCAAGTTCCAAGAATGCAACTTGTTACAGACTTGCTTTTTGGCAAGGTTCATGTACTTTGTAAGTCTATAAATAGACGGGTTCATCCCTCTGTTTTAGATATTGATTTTAATTGAATCTGAAATCCTTCAAAGCTTATTATTGTTATTTCTATTTCATTTATTGAGAATCTGTTTGAGTATTTATTATTATTCACATTCAATACTTAGATTCTCATTAAACTTGTCTTTAGTTTTCAAACATCAAGGGGGAGTAATAACTCCTGTTGATAGTGTAACTTTACTTACTCATTCCGCTGTGCAAATCTGATTGAACTTGTTAAACACATAAGTGTTCACTAGCAAGCAATACATCAAAAGCATTACTGATCCAACAATTGGTATCAGAGCACTGGTTTATCTGATCACATATCAATCTAACACATTGAGAATCAGACACAGGCTCTTATTGATATTCAATAAAGGATTAAAAGTTCACTTTTATCAACATCCATCACTTTAAGAGATATTTGACAAATCAATACTCTTTAAAATGGATCCACATAATACTGGTTCTGCCAATAAACCTGCTATGCTAGTTAGAAATGAATACAATATCTGGGAAAGGAGAATGACACATACATTTTCACAGACCAACACTGGTTGCTGGAAATCTGTGATATATGGTCCTCACAAACCAGTAAATATTAATCTTGAAACTAAAGAAGAAATACCAAAAGACCCAAAGGACTATATAGATGATGATTTCCTAAACCTTTAGCTTGAGGCTAAAGCTTTTCTATGTTGGCAATGGCACTCCCAAATGCAATCTACTCTGGACTATTACATTGTGATAGTGCCAAAGAGCTTTGAGACTGCCTAAAAGAACAGTTTGGAGGAACTAAAGAGGTGATTGCCAACACCAGAGAAATCCTAGCTCAACAATATGAAACTTTTTCTCATATAAATGGGGAAACTTTGACTCAACAATTTGAAAGATTCTCCTCATTAATATCTGAGCTAAAATTAAATGGTTAGACCTACACAACTGTATCTATGCTTCATAGATTTTTAAGGTCTTTACCTGAAAAATGGGAAACATACTCTATAGTCCTCAGATCCTCACCAGACTTTAGCTCCCTCACTCTTACAAAATTGCATGGGAGATTGCTAACTTTTGAAAGACAAATCGATCAAAAGAAGAAACTGCAAAGTTTTGGTAAAACTGCTGGACTATCTACCAGGTAGTACAAGATTCACCTACTTGTTCAAATAGTTTTGGATCTTTTGACCACATTGACATAACTGCTGGGATCTCATCAGAAAGATCATTCCCAGGTTATGACAATGATGAATACAGTCAAACTGCTGATAACATGTGTTTTATCATGGATGATTTAAAAAATTTCAGCAATGATGACTTAGAAGAAATGGACATCTTACACAAACTATCCATATTAAGTATTAAAACAAACAAATTTTATAAAAGGTTAGGAAGGAAATTTCCAGGACTAAACAGTTCTACAAAAATTGGTCTTGACAAGTCTAAACTTAGATGTCACAAGTGTCAGAAGTTGGAACACTTTGCTAGAGAATGTAGAAGCTCTAGCTACAACCAATCTCAGTCTCGAAATCAATTTAACCCTAGTTATAATAGGAATAATGGAACACAGGGGAGTGCACATTTTGTACAGGCACAAGCTCCACAAATCCAATATGTGCCACAAGTACAATATGTACAGATGCCTGCTCAACAGATGCAAAGCCAACAATCAATCCCTCCCATTCCAGCTGCTCAACAACCTCCATAGACTCAGCAACCCTCACAACAAAGCTTGTTCACCTCAGGGTATGTTGACTGGAGCAGTCTTCCTTTTGAGAATACCGTGTGTAATCCTGATGCAGACAACAAAATGTTTGACATCAACTGGGGAGAACCTGACAATAGCAGAAAGAATTATGCCTTAATGGCATTTGAGGGCTGCACCTCAAAATCTGCCCTGTCTCAGGTATCAAAAGAATCTTTAACAAAACTTTGTTCAACTTCATGTAAAGAATCTTTTGCTCTCATAAGAGAGACTAATGTGCACTTACAAGGCAAAGCAAATGACTCTGAGAGAAAATTCACTCAGATGAAATGTGATTTATAAAGAAAACTTGCTGCAAAGGCAAAAGAAAATTCTAAATTAACTAACAATGCTATTGAAACCCAATCACAACTTAAAATCATGACAGATGACCTAGGAAATGTCAGAAAAGAGCTTGCTGACACCAAGGTTACTTGTGAAAAATGGGTAGAATCTTATAAAGGGTACCAATTGCTGCTTAACAAACAAAGTGCTTCAAAATGTTAGGTTTGGCATAGGGTACAATCACACTGAAACACCAACAGATTTTTCCCCCAAAACTACTGAAGATGATGGAGAAAAATTGTTTCAGGTGAAACTTCTGAAGAGAAAGAATGCACATCTTTTCATGAAAACTTTCTAAAAACTCACAAAGAAAGTTCTTCAGAAGTACTGATAAAATCTGACTTTAAGCCATCAGTAGTTTCATCTACATCAAGAGTTGAGAACCTGAAAACTACTGATGACCTAAAACAAATCAAAACAGTTAGAAATTTGCCTTCAAATGAAAAAGAAAAGGCAAAAGAATGTGAAATCTGTGGTTTGTTTAACCACAAGACAAAATTTTGTAGATATAGAAAAGGAATTCAGTACAACAAGAAAATTTCACAACTGGTTGTGGGAAAACAAATCAAAAATGACTTTGAAGAAACTTTTTCTCCCAAGAAACAACAACCAGCAAACACCTTTTCTCAGAAAAAGATGAAATCTCAACAAAAATCTTTTTCTCAAAATTCTCTTTCAGTAGTTAGACCTACATCATCAGCAGTTTCACAAACTGCTGAGATTAAAGATCTCATGTATATGGTACAACTACTGATGACCAAGGTTGATGGTGGTCCTCAAAAGGATACCACCATTGCTCTTAATGAAAAATCCATTGCCAAAAAGACATGGATTCCTCAACCTGGTCAAGAACAAACTGTTAATGTTCTCAAGAGCAAACCCAAAGCCAAACTGGCTTGGGTACCTAAATCTAACTAATTTGGTACTTTGTGCAGAGGGTCTCCAGAGGCTTAAATAGCATTTGGTATGTTGACAATGGGGGCTCAATGCACATGACAGGATGCAGGTACCTGATAAACAACTTTATCAGTCAAAGAGAAGGATCTGTATCCTTTGGGAACAATGCCAAGGGATATGTGCTAGGACATGGAAATGTCTCCTCTGGCAAAATACAGTTTGACAAGGTCAATCTGGTTGAAAACCTTGAGTACAACTTGCTGAGTGTGTCACAAATGTGTGATAAAGGATATTCTTCCTTTTTCACAAAGACAGCATGCAAGATCATATCACCAGAAGGCCAAAAGTTGATAGAGAAGATCATTGAAGATCATACTTTGTTAATAGCCAAAAGATGTGGCATTGTCTATGTAGTGGACATTGAAAAAGACAAAGTACTGAACAACACTGCATGTTTCTTCTTAAAGGCATCAACTTCAGAGACTGATCCCTGGCACAAGAGACTTGGCCATGTGAACTTTAAAACCATAAATAAAGTCACAAAAATGGGCTTGGTCAGAGGTCTACCCTTGAAAGTATACCAGTGTCAAGAACACTGTGTATCCTGTTTAAAGGGAAAGCAACATAAGTCCTCCTATAAGTCTATTGAAGAATCAAAAACAACTGCATGTCTTCAACTACTCTATATGGACTTATTTGGGCCAGTAAAAATCATGAGCCTTGGTAAGAAGAAGTACTGCTTGGTCATCATTGATGACTATTCAAGATTCACATGGGTATTCTTCTTATTCTCCAAGGATGAGGCAGCTGAAATCATCAAGTTCTTCATTCTACAAGTAGAGAAACAATATTCTCTATCTGTCAAAGCCATTAGAAGTGATAATGGGACAGAGTTCAGGAACAAAACTCTGGATGAATTCTGTTTGTCTAAAGGGATTATTAGACAATTCACTGTTCCCTGAACTCTTGAACAAAATCGTGTGGTAGAAAGGAAGAACAGGACATTAATTGAAGCAGCAAGAACTATGTTAGCTGATTCAGGCCTACCATTGTATTTCTGGGCTGAAGCAGTTGACACTGCATGTTATGTTCAAAATAGAGTCCTTGTCAACAAGAGACACTCCAAGACTGCCTATGAAGTTCTTCATGGCATAAAGCCCCTTATCTCCTTTTTAAGGGCTTTTGGATGTCATGTTTCATTCTAAACATTAAAGACTCTATTTCAAAGTTTGCTGCTAAAGTTGACTCAGGTTACTTTCTTGGTTATTCTTCCACTAGAAAAGCCTACAAGGTTTTTAATTCAAGAACCAAGATAGTAGAAGAAACACTGAATGTCAAGTTCAATGAGTCAAAACACACTCTTATTCCAGCACATCCTGTTGAACTCTTTGACCTTGACAGCTTCCACTTTGGACCTGAAAAGACTGTCACTTCATCTAAACCTACTTATTATGGTGATCAGAGGTTTGATGATGAGGATCCAGCACCATGGACTCCTCAAACAGTCATTAAGTCAACTTTCAAGCCTTCAGAAGTTTTACAAACTTCTGATTCAACAACTGCTGATGTACAAACTCAAACATCTGCTTCAGCTCCTACAACTACTGAAGATGTTCAAACAGCTGACCAGACATTATAAACCTCAGTGGTTTGTTTGATGAAGTACAAGAGCCACCTACACCTATCAGTGGTTTACAACAACTGATTGAACACAAAGATCATCCATTGGAACAAATCATGGGTGATATTGCATCAGGTGTTCTCACAAGAAACCAGCTTTCCAACTTTTGCTTTTTCTCAGCATTCATTTCTCAGTTGGAACCTAAGAAGTACCAAGAATCCCTCAAAGACAACAATTGGGTGGAAGCTATGTAAGATGAGTTGCTTCAATTCAAAAAGCAACAGTTTTGGGAAATCTGTCCCTTACACCAAACAAGCTACCAATTGGCACAAGATGGGTTTTCAGGAACAAACAAGATGAGGCTGGTATGATCATTAAGAACAAGGCAAGAATGGTGGCACAAGGTTACTCTCAAGAAGAGGGAATTGATTATGATGAAACCTTTGCTCCAGTTGCAAGGCTTGAAGCCATCAGGTTATTTCTGGCCTATGCCATTTCCAACAAAATAAAAGTTTTTCAAATGGATGTTAAGAGTGCATTTGTTATGGAAAGATCAAGAGGAAGTGTATGTTTGTCAGCCACCTGGGTTTTGAGGATCCTTCTCATCCTGAGTGTGAGTGTACAAGCTTGACAATGCTCTTTATGGGCTAAAACAGCTCCAA
>JAUTDX010001711.1:0-48283 GCA_030844895.1 Ambrosia x helenae | reverse complement strand
GCCTTGTATAACGAGAAATAATAGGAGGGAATACTTTCCAACACAGACTTCACCAAAAACCACTCGCCCCCCCATAGAAAGGACCCGAGCCTTCCACATAGTAAGACACGCTTCTTAAAAACCTGAACCACTGGCTCCCAACTATTGATACGAGACATATTGCTCCCCACCGTGATTCCCAAATATTTAAACGGAGTAACCCCGTTTTTGCACCCAAGACCCGTAGCCTGCACTTGGACTTCCTCCACTTCTTTACCAATACCGAAGAGTGTGGATTTGTGTATGTTGATCCGTAAACCAGAACACAGATGGAACACACCGCAACAATCTTCTGAGGGATTTAAAATTGAACTGTGACCACTCACCCATAACCATTGCATCATCTGCATATAATAAATGGGATAAAAGCGGCCCCGTCGTTAGGGAGACGAACCCCATCAAAAGCACCAATCCTACACGCCCGACAAATAATACTAGAAAACGCCTCCATAACAATAATAAAAAGAAAAGGTGAAATCGGGTCACCTTGGCGAATACCTTTACTACACTTAAATTCAAACGTTGGGGAACCATTTACCAGCACAGAAGATGTCGCCGAGGATAACACACCCAAAAAAACCAGTTACACCATTTAGGGGGAAACCTCATTTGTTGCATAATAGACATTAAAAACTCCCAGCTGACGTTGTCGTAGGCCTTTTCAAAGTCTATTTTAAAAAGAAATAACTCTTTCCCCCTCCTTTTTGCCCACGAAATAACTTCACTAATAATCAAGGGGCCATCCAGAATATACCATCCTGATAGGAAAGCTGACTGAGTCTCGAAGTAACCGACTCCATAACCGTCTTCAGTCTATTCGTTAAGACCTTAGATATCACCTTACTAATGACGCCAATCAAATTAATAGGGCGATACTCGCCTAACCCCACTGGATCATCCACCTTAGGAACCAAGGTAATAAAAGAAGACCCGACACCCCTACAATTCGTACCTGAATCATAGAATTGCTGAAAGATTTTCACAAAGTCATCTTCAAACAAGGACCAAAACCTCTTTATAAAACGAAAATTAAACCCATCCGGGCCTGGGGCTTTGTCACTGCCACACTCAAAAACAGCATCCTTAATCTCCTTGCGCGAAAAATAACCAATCAATGAGTCGGCTTCAACTTCAGACAGAGAACTTCAAATCATCACAAACCAGTTCTGGTCTCTCAGGCATATCTTCAATAAACTTACTCCTGAAAAAAGAAAAAATTTCACGTTTTAACCAAAGCCGGTTTGTTAACCCACTTCCCATCAACGAGAATACCCGGAATGCAATTGGACACCCTTCTTTTATTGACCACCCCGTGGAAAAAACTAGAGTTCTCATCCCCATACCATCGCCCATTTCACCCGCGCCTTCTGACGCAAATCTTTGAGTTTAAATGCTTCTATCTCTTTCAGCCGTTTACTACCCTCACACATAATCCACTGCTCGGACTCTAAGAGATCACGATTTTCAACCTCCACATCCAACGCATCCATATCCGCCTTAACCGCATGGTACTCCTCGTCTTCTTCTTTCAACGCTTTTTTCTTCCAATCCACAATAGCTTCGCGGATACATTTCAGCTTGTGAAGCAAAAAGATATCCGGTTCAGCTTCCTCCACAAAACTCACCGCAGCATTCTTCACTACCTCATCGAGCCCAATACGGTCCAGCCAAGAATTATAAAACTTAAAAGGTTTGGGCCCAAAGTTTTTGTACTCAACTTTCAACACCACTGGACTATGATCCGATTTCTCCCTAGCTAAGGCTCGATACTCCGCACTAGGCCAATCATTCAAGAAATCCAAAGACACAAAAATTCTATCAATCCTGCTACATTTGTTACCAGACACATAAGTGAAACGGCGCCCTTTCAAACCGTACTCGTGAAGATTCACCCCCTCTAGAAACTCATTAAACTCATTAGAAGAAGCCGCATCAAACTTCGAACACTTCCGCTCAAGTCTATCTCGAACACAATTAAAGTCACCGGCAACAACCCAATAACAAGAATCTCTCTGAATCACCCGGGATAACTCTGCCCAAACCAATCTCTTATCGGCTTTCTTCTGAGGAGCATAGACGTTCACTAAACCCACATGCTTACCGCTACTTTTGATAAAACCAAACACCACAAGGAAGTTCCGATGTTTAATAACCGACGTCTTTTGGAACAATTTCTTATCCCACATAGAAACCAACCCCCCGGACCGACCTGTAGCATCCACCCATTCCGCTTCAAAAAGACCTCTCCCCCGAAACCTACCCATATCCAAACCTTGCATCGACACTAACTGAGATTCCTGGAACATCACAAAACCCACCTCGTTTTCCACTCTAATCTTCGCAATCCAACCTGCCTTATCCACCCCTCCCCCCTCCCATACCTCAGATATTAATGGTCATAAAATTCATTGATCAACTAGTTGGAAGCTCTCTTCGTTCACAGCGTTCATAAGTCTAGTCTCAAACTTTCCCATATTTTTAACACCTAAGTCTTCCGCAAACAACATGGTATCCTCAACCTCCCTTCGTAATAAAAGTTCCCTGTTCACTACCTCCTCATTTGCACCATCCATCATAACATTTGGCCCCTGCAAACCACCGTTCAGATCTGGAATCTGGGCAACATTGGGCGGCTCAACAATCTTTGTACCTGCATTAATCAAATTAGCCTCAAGTAGACGCATCGTATCCACATTTTCACTTACCACCCCATGATTATGATCGGTAAAAATAAATCTATCGATATCAAACATGTCATTATCTTCCCGAACCTTTTCTTTGGCCTATCCTTGTCCAACGGAGACGAAGATCGACGCAAAGCCCCTTTCTTCTTAGAATATCTCCCTCCCTTTCTTTTACTATTTTTAACTGCACTCGGACCCCCCAACAGAATCATCAAAAACGCCATTTAGATGCGGTGGAGTAACTCGGTCATCATCCTTAGATGTCTCAACAGGAACCTCCTCAACATGGGCCTCCTCGACATTAACCTCCTCAACATGAACCTCAACATTCATACTACTATTTGACCCATCCATACCATCTGTCTCATTCGGAACCACTGTGTGACCCTCCTCTTCCTCCTCCAGTTCTACTAAACACTCAGGAATCCATTCCTCTATATCTTCTTCCACCTGGACTACAAAGACTTTATCTCTCCAGTTCACTTTACAAGCCCCGGTAATCCTTTCTTTCTTATGAGGGATAATGCCAACAAAACAGTACGAAATATCCCCATCATCCGAGTACTGGGCCGATTGTATTACTTCACCAAATACTCCAGCCACAGTATTAAAGACTTCCTCTTCGGCAATATGAATTGGTAGACCATAGATCTTGATCCACGCAATCCTATCCACCAAAATAGTTTGTCCAACCCAAGGTTCAACCTTAACCAAAAACTCCTTCCACCCTTGTTCCATCCCCAAAAACCGTTCCTTCTCCGCAACACTTTCGAAACAAAGCATCACATACAGCCCTCCCATATACTTAATACTACAACTCCCCTTGAACAACTCCATTACCAATACTCTAAGATTATTAAGAACTGAAAGCTTACTAACCTTAGCAATGACACCAACCTCATAATAATCATTAAACTTTTTACCTTCAGATTGAATCGATACTTCCGACATAACCTTTTCCATCTTCTTATTGATAAGAGTATCTCGGAAAGATCTCTGGTCACCAACGTCCAAACTGTTCTTGTCGACGTGCATGTCATCTCCCCCAGTCCGTTCTTCCACATTACGACTACCTTCCTGTTCATTCACTGGTCTCCATACTTTTTCTCCATGCACCCTACTATCAATACTCTTCCCCTTATCTCGCGTCTCTTTCTGCTCACCCACAAACCTATCCGGAACAATAAAGAGTTTGTAGCTGCCCATCCAGACGTCCTTTAAAGCTCTTCCAGGTCAACCCTATTCCGTGTAACATTAAACGTAGCAAACCCGAATCTCTTCCCTAACTTATCATACTTTCTTGCTATGTAGATCCCTATCACCTCCCCATACCGCATCAAAACTTCCTTCAGATCAGCCGAGGAGCATCGTTCTGGAAGATTGGATACGAAGAACTTGACACCATTACTCGATCCCTGATAACCATTAGGATTTTGCATTGGATTGTTGTTATTCTTCTTCTTAGTTGGAGCATCGTACCACGTGTTAACCCTGTATTTTTCTCGTGCCGCCATGCAAACTGATGAAAACCCTATTCGCCAAAAATCGCCTCCCGAAAAAACCTCTGCTAATTATTAG
This sequence comes from Ambrosia x helenae, assembly GCA_030844895.1. Classification (NCBI taxonomy): domain Eukaryota; kingdom Viridiplantae; phylum Streptophyta; class Magnoliopsida; order Asterales; family Asteraceae; genus Ambrosia; species Ambrosia x helenae. Next base: position 43,982 of record JAUTDX010001711.1, on the reverse strand, counting down.
ACATACTGTGTAACACTTTATTTATTCAGGTAAAATTGTTAGCTTGTTTGAACTCAAATTAAATGGATACATACATGGGCATTTTGGTATTTTGGTTTGTTTTGTCGAAATCTCGAAGTGGGTGGTGTTTCATAATGGCTATCATCATTGAATCCAATGACAGTTGGGACACCTGCTGCAACGTGCGGGCATTCCCACTAGTTAATAATTAATATCCATCTTTAAATTTCTAAAGTTAATTATTTTAAAGTTTTATATTTAGCTAAATATGTATATTTAAAAGTTTAATGAGATTTGTTTTAGTTAATTACATTTATGTGTATACCTATTAATACATGTATGCATACCCATACACATATGCACATACAGCTAATTTTGATTATTTAAACATGGTACTACAATTGAAACAATCAGTAACAAATGTGATAAAGCATTCTTAGAGCCCATGCTTGTGTTGTAGTATTGTTACCGTGTGACAAAAAGCAAGGATGAACCACAACGTTTAACAACATTGTCATATTTAAGAATCACCAGAGTTGGTCTGTAGATTTCGAGTGTTCTGTTTAGTTTTTTGATTCATTGCATTTGATCGATGTGAAATTTTCATTATTGGACGGAACATTATTAAGAACAAAATTCAACTTTACAATGTTGAGTTTTACTAGGTCATGAAACGGTGTTAGATTCAACATATGTATTAACAATAAACATCCCTAAGTTCTTTAATTGCATCCAAATTATGTTGATCTGTAATCCAAATTTCACATATATTTCAATTTTTAATTTAACGTCTATTCAAGATTTATGAAATTTTCAACTAAAACAACGCGTTAGCTGCTTTATGTTTACTTCTGCATTAATGGAATGTACCTTAAAACAATATTAGTTACATCTTTTAAAGTTTTAGCTATAAATCATTTCATTGTAAGTGAAATTTGGATTCTTTTAGTTAATTAATAAATATTCGTTTCTTTTAAATTCTTCAGTTAAACATGCGATGCAATAATTACTTGTACACAACACATTACTTTCTTGTACATTTCAATCTACATGTCGATATTGACTAATACAAACATCGAAACGTTGACAAAAATGAGTAGGTCGTCAATGTCTTTAAAATATAATACTTTAAAAGTTATGATAAGATTAAATAAAAGAATTATAATTTTGTAGAGGGGAGGAGAAAAATGTAACTATTAACTAAAAATGAGGAAATTAAGGTAACTAAAATGAGGTACTAAAGTGTAAAAGTGTTTGAATGACTATTTTACCCTCATTTTGGGGTTTTTAATGAAAATAAAGTTTTTAACTTTTGGGTATCTTAAACTACCTCTCCCTTATGCATTATAATAGAGTATACATATGTAATATGTAATCCTAGTTCACGCACCCTAAATGTAATGCTTCAAATATCTTCACGCATAACTTGTGAAGCCTATAATTTCGCTTTTGAATTTTAAATTTGTTATTAAAGTGTAGTCATTTCTTTGTTGAGTATTACATTTCATAGTTGAAACTATCATGAAGAACATATTTATGCTTACTCTTTTTATCCTAATTATTACTACGACCATTAGGGCTACAGGTACTTTACCAATAACCATGTTTTTTTTATTTATGAAACAACTATGTATTTACAATCGCATGTTTCTTTAACGGCCAACAAACAATGTCTAGACTACCCGGGTTACCCAGCAATTTGTTACAAAAGCACCTCATACGCCTCTGGGTGAAGACACGTCTTAGGTGCTTGCCCACAGGTAGTGTTGGGTAGCCAGAACCCACCAAGCCACCAGTTCCGGGGAAACCTGACCTCCACCCGCCTAAAGGCATGGCAGTTGAAAATCAGTAAAACCCGGAGGGGTCAAGTATCAAACCTGGCACCTCAAGGAGGCTAGGTTTATCCATCATTTCCCATGTCACTCCACCACAAGTGAGGAATATTTACAAACGTATGTTGAGTGTGGGATCCACACTTGTAAATGTGTCCGCACATTACATGGAATTTACATACATACTAAATGTTGATTTTAGGTTAGACCATGTGTAGTGGTGGGTTAATTTCAAGCTCCTTCTTTGGGCATTTTGTGACATGTGTCATGTTGGTCCCACATGAGACTTGAAATGGCTTAAAATTAACAACGAGTAGTAGTGTGGTGTGAGTGTGTGTATATAAAGATATTAAAATTGAATTAAAAAAATAAATAAAAAGGAAGTAGCTGTTGGAAGAGATGATTGTGATTGGTCAAAGCACAAAGTTCACGAGCGTGAAATCTTTCACGCCATTATACATAACGCCTACAAGGAGGGGGTGATGTTTGCTTGTGAAATGGAGCGTGAATTGCCCCTTTAACACCCTTTTATGTTACCACTATTGGTGGGGTTATGTAACAATTTTTTCCATGTATTTTATGTAACCCATATTACTTTGTTAATTTTTATATATGAATAATGAAAAAATGTCTCGTTTGAATTTATAGGATCCACAGATGAAGTCGATGAAATAAAATTAGTGCCTTGTGCTGGGCGGGGAACGTTTGTGGTGAAAAGCGTGCATATTGTTGTAGCGACCCAGGGCGGTACTGTCCTTGGCAAGTGGTTTGTTACGAATCCAGCGAAATATGCAGCAAAAAATGCGGCAAAATGCGGATGAACGTCACTAAGAACGCAATATAAAATTAATTGCAGTTTAAATGCTTATGCAGTTATCTATTAAATGAAATAATCGTTTATATATTTGTCCACCTACCTGCTATCCTGATGTAATTTTTATAATTATGGAATGAAATAACAATACTCGTAAAAAAATGAAAATCATAGAAGTGACTCTCTATATATATAGGGGATGGGTAAAATGGAATCCTCATCTAATGGAAAAACCCTGGAAACCCTCTATTGACCATTGATCAATTATTTGTATATAATTATCAAAAAGCAAGTTGGTGTCGTAATGTTAGATAGGACAAATATGCACCCGCCACCGACCGCCAGTCGGCCCGAGTGTGGCTTGCCAGGCCCAATAGATCTATTCACACTTTCCCCGCTATGTACCAACATATTAATGGTTCACTAAAGTTAGAAGGACTTGAATAATGTAATGTCACTTAGTACCCATGCAATATAATGTAATATGTTGGTCTAAAAGTTCATAAGTTTGTAAGTTCCTAAGTTTGTAAGTTCGTAAGTCCGTAAGTTTGTAAGTCTGTAAGTTTGTAAGTATGTAAGTTTGTAGGTTTTTAAGTTTGTACCGTATGTTTCTCCCCGAAAACGAAAACAGTAAAATGTGGGGCTGTGAACTCACCTTAGTTTGCGTCTTCTAGTAAAGAATTACCGACACGACCAGACAGTCCCAAATACAGGTGATCTATCATAAAAGTTGGTATAAGTGTTTTGACTAATAACTCTTGGGTTAACTAGTTCCCGATTGTCCAGATCATGACTAAATATGTTTGAAAATGGTTTGAACGTTGACCCGACACACCAGACAGACCCGACATCCCGTTGGTGACCCGTTACACAAATTAATCAAGTACTTATAGTTTACACGTAAGGTTCATGCATAAAACACTTAGTTTGCATCAAAAATTTCCTATAAGAAGTCATGGGGTCGAACGAGTTGGAAGTCATGTTCATTCGCACCCACTGATAGGTAGAACGAGTTGCTGATAGGTAGAACGAGTCAGAAAGTTGTTCATTCGACCTTTTTTATGTTCATTTGACCTAACACATGTTCATTTGACCTCTAACGAGTTCATTCGATCTAACACATGTTCATTCGACCTCTAACAAGTTATTCGACCCTAATCATGTAAGACCCTCAAAACCGACGGGTGAAACAGTTGGCATTCAAAGACTAAAACCATAATTAATACTCAAGAAGTCTTATTTTATTATCAGGAAACACGCAACGGAAAATAAATTGTTTAAGTTATTCAAACATGAAATCCCCATAATGGGTCAAAGAATATTTGTGAAACAAAACGATAAGTTTAGAAAAAAAAGAGTTTTCAAGCAATAAAGTAGGCTCTTCTTTATTCGAAAATGTCAACCGCCTCTGAGTAGTCCTGCAGCATGCCAAGGCATCCCTTTTATTCTTCAAATACCTAAAATCAATCTAATATGCACGCAAAGTCAGACGAGCTGAGTGAATTCAAGTTTTACGAAGTTCTTAAATAATAAGTATATTGTCAAAATAAAAGTTAACAAAATACTTCAACCTTAGAGTTACAATAAGCGCAATCCGCCTATATGTTCCCTAAGCAAAATGTAAAGTCTAGAATAAGCACAATCCGCCTACTTAACATAAGACTTTATTTTAAATCTACAATAAGCGCATTCCGCCTATTTGTCATAAAACTACAACAAGTCTATATAAGCGCATATCGCCTAGTAAGACTCAAACCATAACAATAAATCAGAGCAGACATATTATACTATCATAGCTCAGTTTATAATACTAAGTAACCGTCATACACAGTTTGTTTATGTTTAAATATATATATATATATATATATATATATATAATAAAGCATTAAACCTAATCAAGTATAAATCAAGGCAAATCCCGATCTAACAAGCAAGGTTTCACATACACTTTCAAGACATGTATATTAGCCCAAAATTTTTAAAAACAATAAAAAGGGCACATGAATTGACCTTATTATACGAGTCGTGTCATGATTAGCTAAGAACTCTTGCTGAGATGCGTGCCGTCAATAATTTGGTACATTATACATAGCATTACTCATACTTTATATTTTATGCGCGTAGCCTACTAGCTATACCCTCATAGTAGTGGCATGCTAATGCGAGATTTTTTTATAAAAGAAAGAATTGAATAATCACCCTTATATAATCTAATGAGGGTTCCCGCATGAGCCGAACCCATAGCTACATAGGTTCAACCAAATGATTATTATTATTGTTGGTATTATTACTTGGAGCTTTTAATGAAATCACCTGAACAACGAGTTTAGATCCAATAATAACATGAACCACAAACAACATTGTGAATAGTAATAAGGACCATAATTACTTAATTATTTCAAGCTCATAGGCATAAGTTTAACGGCGGTATATTATTGTTCAAAACATCACCTCTTTGAAAACTTCGGATAACACAACAAAATCAAGTTCGACCAAAACCAGTTTCATTAGTTTACTCAAGATCCTAGCATGCCACAAACAACCCGAACATTCCCTTGCGACCCTTCCCACAACGAGTCTTACAATAACACCGAGTCGGGTTTCGAACACCGCTCGTTTGCCATCTCAACCCTTAAACCTTGTGTCCTGTCCATGGAATATCCCGAGTTATTACGTGTTGCCTGCGATGGCCGCTCGATCGTGATCGGTGACCTTGGATGAGAACCGGCTGAAACTTGGGTCCAAGTTAAGTTTGCTGTGATAAAATCGATCTCTTTGTCAACCAATTTTGGGAAGTGGTTATACAAATACATTTCATGTTATACATCTCATGTTAAAACTTATTTATACATAGACACAAAGACATGAACTTAGATATTAAAGTGAGTGTGTAGCTATTGTAAAAATGGTTTGATGGCCTTGTGTAACACTTTATTTTTTTTTTGAAAGGCTAACTTCATTAACAACAAACACCGGCTATCTCCAAGGCGGAGAAAGCCAAACAAGCCAACACATCAAGTTACATCAAAATTACACCATTTTGTCCATTCTATCCTATCCTTCTTCGAGCGACTATTATACCAAAGAAAACTAAGAGCTTTAATATCCGATAACATCTTTGTCAACTTCGCGCTACCTTGGCTAAAAACGATCTCATTGCGGGTCGCCCAAATCTTCCAACACACAATAATGAATATACCATACAGCATACTTTTCCTTCTTCGTGAAGTCTGCACATGATCCGCCATCTCTAGAATATCCTGCAAAGAAAAACTGAACACCGGAGGAATGCGCAACCAATTCACGACACCTTGCCACAAACCATGAGCAATCAAACAAGCCGTGAAGATGTGTTCTGTAGTCTCCTGAACCTCACCACAAAATCGACATAAACCATCGCCAATGTCAATGTTTCTGCGAGCCAACGCTTGAGCCGTCGGGATCCTATCCAAGCTAGCCCGCCACATAAAAACATTACATTTACTAGGGAGCCACTTACACCATTTATAAATAAAACCATTATCCCCGCTATGGTGACCACATAACCATCTACGAGCCTCCTTAACCGTGTAGAGAATACTAGAACTTGCATTCCATTTCCAAGCATCTTCCCTATGATCCAGACGAACCCATGCCACCATTCTATGACACTGAACTAGATCCGCCATTTCAATATCCGAAGAAGGGTATCTTTTCCAATCCCATAGAACTCTACCCTCATCCACACCTTTACCAATGCGATCCGAAACTTTGCACCACTTATTTTTTTCTAAGCGAAACAAAGTTGGAAAAATGTCTTTCAATGGTTCATCATTTATCCAAGTATCCACCAAAAAACGAACGTCCGCACCATTCCCAACCTAACCACGAATCATATTCACAAAACGGACCCCTTGAACTTTAGTATCATAAGCTGCCTTCACTAACTTACTCCACGGCCCCGCAGACTGCTTACTCCAAGGGACCATATCCCATCGACGGTTGGAAGCATGAATCGAAGCAATAACTCTTCTCCAAAGGGCATTAGTTTCAGTCTTATAGCGCCAAATCCATTTGAATAACATAGACTTGTTACAATCGCCCAGTTTACTCAACCCCAAACCACCTTCGATCTTTGGTTTAGCCACCCTATCCCATGCCACCCAATGAACCTTACCAATCTCATCCGTTCCACCCCATAGAAAACGCTTTATGAGCCCCTCTAACTGATTAATAATCGCCACCGGAGCCTTGTATAACGAGAAATAATAGGAGGGAATACTTTCCAACACAGACTTCACCAAAACCACTCGCCCCCCCATAGAAAGGACCCGAGCCTTCCACATAGTAAGACGCTTCTTAAAAACCTGAACCACTGGCTCCCAACTATTGATACGAGACATATTGCTCCCCACCGTGATTCCCAAATATTTAAACGGAGTAACCCCGTTTTTGCACCCAAGACCCGTAGCCTGCACTTGGACTTCCTCCACTTCTTTACCAATACCGAAGAGTGTGGATTTGTGTATGTTGATCCGTAAACCAGAACACAGATGGAACACCCGCAACAATCTTCTGAGGGATTTAAAATTGAACTGTGACCACTCACCCATAACCATTGCATCATCTGCATATAATAAATGGGATAAAAGCGGCCCCTCGTTAGGGAGACGAACCCCATCAAAAGCACCAATCCTACACGCCCGGCAAATAATACTAGAAAACGCCTCCATAACAATAATAAAAAGAAAAGGTGAAATCGGGTCACCTTGGCGAATACCTTTACTACACTTAAATTCAAACGTTGGGGAACCATTTACCAGCACAGAAGATGTCGCCGAGGATAACACACCAAAAATCCAGTTACACCATTTAGGGGGAAACCTCATTTGTTGCATAATAGACATTAAAAACTCCCAGCTGACGTTGTCGTAGGCCTTTTCAAAGTCTATTTTAAAAAGAAATAACTCTTTCCCCCTCCTTTTTGCCCACGAAATAACTTCACTAATAATCAAGGGGCCATCCAGAATATACCTTCCTGATAGGAAAGCTGACTGAGTCTCGAAAGTAACCGACTCCATAACCGTCTTCAGTCTATTCGTTAAGACCTTAGATATCACCTTACTAATGACGCCAATCAAATTAATAGGGCGATACTCGCCTAACCCCACTGGATCATCCACCTTAGGAACCAAGGTAATAAAAGAAGACCCGACACCCCTACTAATCGTACCTGAATCATAGAATTGCTGAAAGATTTTCACAAAGTCATCTTCAAACAAGGACCAAAACCTCTTTATAAAACGAAAATTAAACCCATCCGGGCCTGGGGCTTTGTCACTGCCACACTCAAAAACAGCATCCTTAATCTCCTTGCGCGAAAAATAACCAATCAATGAGTCGGCTTCAACTTCAGACAGAAACTTCAAATCATCACAAACCAGTTCTGGTCTCTCAGGCATATCTTCAATAAACTTACTCCTGAAAAAAGAAAAAATTTCACGTTTTACCAAAGCCGGTTTGTTAACCCACTTCCCATCAACGAGAATACCCGGAATGCAATTGGACACCCTTCTTTTATTGACCACCCCGTGGAAAAAACTAGAGTTCTCATCCCCATCCATCGCCCATTTCACCCGCGCCTTCTGACGCAAATCTTTGAGTTTAAATGCTTCTATCTCTTTCAGCCGTTTACTACCCTCACACATAATCCACTGCTCGGACTCTAAGAGATCACGATTTTCAACCTCCACATCCAACGCATCCATATCCGCCTTAACCGCATGGTACTCCTCGTCTTCTTCTTTCAACGCTTTTTTCTTCCAATCCACAATAGCTTCGCGGATACATTTCAGCTTGTGAAGCAAAAAGATATCCGGTTCAGCTTCCTCCACAAAACTCACCGCAGCATTCTTCACTACCTCATCGAGCCCAATACGGTCCAGCCAAGAATTATAAAACTTAAAAGGTTTGGGCCCAAAGTTTTTGTACTCAACTTTCAACACCACTGGACTATGATCCGATTTCTCCCTAGCTAAGGCTCGATACTCCGCACTAGGCCAATCATTCAAGAAATCCAAAGACACAAAAATTCTATCAATCCTGCTACATTTGTTACCAGACACATAAGTGAAACGGCGCCCTTTCAAACCGTACTCGTGAAGATTCACCCCCTCTAGAAACTCATTAAACTCATTAGAAGAAGCCGCATCAAACTTCGAACACTTCCGCTCAAGTCTATCTCGAACACAATTAAAGTCACCGGCAACAACCCAATAACAAGAATCTCTCTGAATCACCCGGGATAACTCTGCCCAAACCAATCTCTTATCGGCTTTCTTCTGAGGAGCATAGACGTTCACTAAACCCACATGCTTACCGCTACTTTTGATAAAACCAAACACCACAAGGAAGTTCCGATGTTTAATAACCGACGTCTTTTGGAACAATTTCTTATCCCACATAGAAACCAACCCCCCGGACCGACCTGTAGCATCCACCCATTCCGCTTCAAAAAGACCTCTCCCCCGAAACCTACCCATATCCAAACCTTGCATCGACACTAACTGAGATTCCTGGAACATCACAAAACCCACCTCGTTTTCCACTCTAATCTTCGCAATCCAACCTGCCTTATCCACCCCTCCCCCCTCCCATACCTCAGATATTAATGGTCATAAAATTCATTGATCAACTAGTTGGAAGCTCTCTTCGTTCACAGCGTTCATAAGTCTAGTCTCAAACTTTCCCATATTTTTAACACCTAAGTCTTCCGCAAACAACATGGTATCCTCAACCTCCCTTCGTAATAAAAGTTCCCTGTTCACTACCTCCTCATTTGCACCATCCATCATAACATTTGGCCCCTGCAAACCACCGTTCAGATCTGGAATCTGGGCAACATTGGGCGGCTCAACAATCTTTGTACCTGCATTAATCAAATTAGCCTCAAGTAGACGCATCGTATCCACATTTTCACTTACCACCCCATGATTATGATCGGTAAAAATAAATCTATCGATATCAAACATGTCATTATCTTCCCGGAACCTTTTCTTTGGCCTATCCTTGTCCAACGGAGACGAAGATCGACGCAAAGCCCCTTTCTTCTTAGAATATCTCCCTCCCTTTCTTTTACTATTTTTAACTGCACTCGGACCCCCAACAGAATCATCAAAAACGCCATTTAGATGCGGTGGAGTAACTCGGTCATCATCCTTAGATGTCTCAACAGGAACCTCCTCAACATGGGCCTCCTCGACATTAACCTCCTCAACATGAACCTCAACATTCATACTACTATTTGACCCATCCATACCATCTGTCTCATTCGGAACCACTGTGTGACCCTCCTCTTCCTCCTCCAGTTCTACTAAACACTCAGGAATCCATTCCTCTATATCTTCTTCCACCTGGACTACAAAGACTTTATCTCTCCAGTTCACTTTACAAGCCCCGGTAATCCTTTCTTTCTTATGAGGGATAATGCCAACAAAACAGTACGAAATATCCCCATCATCCGAGTACTGGGCCGATTGTATTACTTCACCAAATACTCCAGCCACAGTATTAAAGACTTCCTCTTCGGCAATATGAATTGGTAGACCATAGATCTTGATCCACGCAATCCTATCCACCAAAATAGTTTGTCCAACCCAAGGTTCAACCTTAACCAAAAACTCCTTCCACCCTTGTTCCATCCCCAAAAACCGTTCCTTCTCCGCAACACTTTCGAAACAAAGCATCACATACAGCCCTCCCATATACTTAATACTACAACTCCCCTTGAACAACTCCATTACCAATACTCTAAGATTATTAAGAACTGAAAGCTTACTAACCTTAGCAATGACACCAACCTCATAATAATCATTAAACTTTTTACCTTCAGATTGAATCGATACTTCCGACATAACCTTTTCCATCTTCTTATTGATAAGAGTATCTCGGAAAGATCTCTGGTCACCAACGTCCAAACTGTTCTTGTCGACGTGCATGTCATCTCCCCCAGTCCGTTCTTCCACATTACGACTACCTTCCTGTTCATTCACTGGTCTCCATACTTTTTCTCCATGCACCCTACTATCAATACTCTTCCCCTTATCTCGCGTCTCTTTCTGCTCACCCACAAACCTATCCGGAACAATAAAGAGTTTGTAGCTGCCCATCCAGACGTCCTTTAAAGCCTCTTCCAGGTCAACCCTATTCCGTGTAACATTAAACGTAGCAAACCCGAATCTCTTCCCTAACTTATCATACTTTCTTGCTATGTAGATCCCTATCACCTCCCCATACCGCATCAAAACTTCCTTCAGATCAGCCGAGGAGCATCGTTCTGGAAGATTGGATACGAAGAACTTGACACCATTACTCGATCCCTGATAACCATTAGGATTTTGCATTGGATTGTTGTTATTCTTCTTCTTAGTTGGAGCATCGTACCACGTGTTAACCCTGTATTTTTCTCGTGCCGCCATGCAAACTGATGAAAACCCTATTCGCCAAAAATCGCCTCCCGAAAAAACCTCTGCTAATTATTAGACATACTGTGTAACACTTTATTTATTCAGGTAAAATTGTTAGCTTGTTTGAACTCAAATTAAATGGATACATACATGGGCATTTTGGTATTTTGGTTTGTTTTGTCGAAATCTCGAAGTGGGTGGTGTTTCATAATGGCTATCATCATTGAATCCAATGACAGTTGGGACACCTGCTGCAACGTGCGGGCATTCCCACTAGTTAATAATTAATATCCATCTTTAAATTTCTAAAGTTAATTATTTTAAAGTTTTATATTTAGCTAAATATGTATATTTAAAAGTTTAATGAGATTTGTTTTAGTTAATTACATTTATGTGTATACCTATTAATACATGTATGCATACCCATACACATATGCACATACAGCTAATTTTGATTATTTAAACATGGTACTACAATTGAAACAATCAGTAACAAATGTGATAAAGCATTCTTAGAGCCCATGCTTGTGTTGTAGTATTGTTACCGTGTGACAAAAAGCAAGGATGAACCACAACGTTTAACAACATTGTCATATTTAAGAATCACCAGAGTTGGTCTGTAGATTTCGAGTGTTCTGTTTAGTTTTTTGATTCATTGCATTTGATCGATGTGAAATTTTCATTATTGGACGGAACATTATTAAGAACAAAATTCAACTTTACAATGTTGAGTTTTACTAGGTCATGAAACGGTGTTAGATTCAACATATGTATTAACAATAAACATCCCTAAGTTCTTTAATTGCATCCAAATTATGTTGATCTGTAATCCAAATTTCACATATATTTCAATTTTTAATTTAACGTCTATTCAAGATTTATGAAATTTTCAACTAAAACAACGCGTTAGCTGCTTTATGTTTACTTCTGCATTAATGGAATGTACCTTAAAACAATATTAGTTACATCTTTTAAAGTTTTAGCTATAAATCATTTCATTGTAAGTGAAATTTGGATTCTTTTAGTTAATTAATAAATATTCGTTTCTTTTAAATTCTTCAGTTAAACATGCGATGCAATAATTACTTGTACACAACACATTACTTTCTTGTACATTTCAATCTACATGTCGATATTGACTAATACAAACATCGAAACGTTGACAAAAATGAGTAGGTCGTCAATGTCTTTAAAATATAATACTTTAAAAGTTATGATAAGATTAAATAAAAGAATTATAATTTTGTAGAGGGGAGGAGAAAAATGTAACTATTAACTAAAAATGAGGAAATTAAGGTAACTAAAATGAGGTACTAAAGTGTAAAAGTGTTTGAATGACTATTTTACCCTCATTTTGGGGTTTTTAATGAAAATAAAGTTTTTAACTTTTGGGTATCTTAAACTACCTCTCCCTTATGCATTATAATAGAGTATACATATGTAATATGTAATCCTAGTTCACGCACCCTAAATGTAATGCTTCAAATATCTTCACGCATAACTTGTGAAGCCTATAATTTCGCTTTTGAATTTTAAATTTGTTATTAAAGTGTAGTCATTTCTTTGTTGAGTATTACATTTCATAGTTGAAACTATCATGAAGAACATATTTATGCTTACTCTTTTTATCCTAATTATTACTACGACCATTAGGGCTACAGGTACTTTACCAATAACCATGTTTTTTTTATTTATGAAACAACTATGTATTTACAATCGCATGTTTCTTTAACGGCCAACAAACAATGTCTAGACTACCCGGGTTACCCAGCAATTTGTTACAAAAGCACCTCATACGCCTCTGGGTGAAGACACGTCTTAGGTGCTTGCCCACAGGTAGTGTTGGGTAGCCAGAACCCACCAAGCCACCAGTTCCGGGGAAACCTGACCTCCACCCGCCTAAAGGCATGGCAGTTGAAAATCAGTAAAACCCGGAGGGGTCAAGTATCAAACCTGGCACCTCAAGGAGGCTAGGTTTATCCATCATTTCCCATGTCACTCCACCACAAGTGAGGAATATTTACAAACGTATGTTGAGTGTGGGATCCACACTTGTAAATGTGTCCGCACATTACATGGAATTTACATACATACTAAATGTTGATTTTAGGTTAGACCATGTGTAGTGGTGGGTTAATTTCAAGCTCCTTCTTTGGGCATTTTGTGACATGTGTCATGTTGGTCCCACATGAGACTTGAAATGGCTTAAAATTAACAACGAGTAGTAGTGTGGTGTGAGTGTGTGTATATAAAGATATTAAAATTGAATTAAAAAAATAAATAAAAAGGAAGTAGCTGTTGGAAGAGATGATTGTGATTGGTCAAAGCACAAAGTTCACGAGCGTGAAATCTTTCACGCCATTATACATAACGCCTACAAGGAGGGGGTGATGTTTGCTTGTGAAATGGAGCGTGAATTGCCCCTTTAACACCCTTTTATGTTACCACTATTGGTGGGGTTATGTAACAATTTTTTCCATGTATTTTATGTAACCCATATTACTTTGTTAATTTTTATATATGAATAATGAAAAAATGTCTCGTTTGAATTTATAGGATCCACAGATGAAGTCGATGAAATAAAATTAGTGCCTTGTGCCTGGGCGGGGAACGTTTGTGGTGAAAAGCGTGCATATTGTTGTAGCGACCCAGGGCGGTACTGTCCTTGGCAAGTGGTTTGTTACGAATCCAGCGAAATATGCAGCAAAAAATGCGGCAAAATGCGGATGAACGTCACTAAGAACGCAATATAAAATTAATTGCAGTTTAAATGCTTATGCAGTTATCTATTAAATGAAATAATCGTTTATATATTTGTCCACCTACCTGCTATCCTGATGTAATTTTTATAATTATGGAATGAAATAACAATACTCGTAAAAAAATGAAAATCATAGAAGTGACTCTCTATATATATAGGGGATGGGTAAAATGGAATCCTCATCTAATGGAAAAACCCTGGAAACCCTCTATTGACCATTGATCAATTATTTGTATATAATTATCAAAAAGCAAGTTGGTGTCGTAATGTTAGATAGGACAAATATGCACCCGCCACCGACCGCCAGTCGGCCCGAGTGTGGCTTGCCAGGCCCAATAGATCTATTCACACTTTCCCCGCTATGTACCAACATATTAATGGTTCACTAAAGTTAGAAGGACTTGAATAATGTAATGTCACTTAGTACCCATGCAATATAATGTAATATGTTGGTCTAAAAGTTCATAAGTTTGTAAGTTCCTAAGTTTGTAAGTTCGTAAGTTCGCAAGTTTGTAAGTCTGTAAGTTTGTAAGTATGTAAGTTTGTAGGTTTTTAAGTTTGTACCGTATGTTTCTCCCCCGAAAACGAAAACAGTAAAATGTGGGGCTGTGAACTCACCTTAGTTTGCGTCTTCTAGTAAAGAATTACCGACACGACCAGACAGTCCCAAATACAGGTGATCTATCATAAAAGTTGGTATAAGTGTTTTGACTAATAACTCTTGGGTTAACTAGTTCCCGATTGTCCAGATCATGACTAAATATGTTTGAAAATGGTTTGAACGTTGACCCGACACACCAGACAGACCCGACATCCCGTTGGTGACCCGTTACACAAATTAATCAAGTACATATAGTTTACACGTAAGGTTCATGCATAAAACACTTAGTTTGCATCAAAAATTTCCTATAAGAAGTCGTGGGGTCGAACGAGTTGGAAGTCATGTTCATTCGCACCCACTGATAGGTAGAACGAGTTGCTGATAGGTAGAACGAGTCAGAAAGTTGTTCATTCGACCTTTTTTATGTTCATTTGACCTCTAACGAGTTCATTCGATCTAACACATGTTCATTCGACCTCTAACAAGTTATTCGACCCTAATCATGTAAGACCCTCAAAACCGACGGGTGAAACAGTTGGCATTCAAAGACTAAAACCATAATTAATACTCAAGAAGTCTTATTTTATTATCAGGAAACACGCAACGGAAAATAAATTGTTTAAGTTATTCAAACATGAAATCCCCATAATGGGTCAAAGAATATTTGTGAAACAAAACGATAAGTTTAGAAAAAAAAGAGTTTTCAAGCAATAAAGTAGGCTCTTCTTTATTCGAAAATGTCAACCGCCTCTGAGTAGTCCTGCAGCATGCCAAGGCATCCCTTTTATTCTTCAAATACCTAAAATCAATCTAATATGCACGCAAAGTCAGACGAGCTGAGTGAATTCAAGTTTTACGAAGTTCTTAAATAATAAGTATATTGTCAAAATAAAAGTTAACAAAATACTTCAACCTTAGAGTTACAATAAGCGCAATCCGCCTATATGTTCCCTAAGCAAAATGTAAAGTCTAGAATAAGCACAATCCGCCTACTTAACATAAGACTTTATTTTAAATCTACAATAAGCGCATTCCGCCTATTTGTCATAAAACTACAACAAGTCTATATAAGCGCATATCGCCTAGTAAGACTCAAACCATAACAATAAATCAGAGCAGACATATTATACTATCATAGCTCAGTTTATAATACTAAGTAACCGTCATACACAGTTTGTTTATGTTTAAATATATATATATATATATATATATATATATATATATATATATATATAATAAAGCATTAAACCTAATCAAGTATAAATCAAGGCAAATCCCGATCTAACAAGCAAGGTTTCACATACACTTTCAAGACATGTATATTAGCCCAAAATTTTTAAAAACAATAAAAAGGGCACATGAATTGACCTTATTATACGAGTCGTGTCATGATTAGCTAAGAACTCTTGCTGAGATGCGTGCCGTCAATAATTTGGTACATTATACATAGCATTACTCATACTTTATATTTTATGCGCGTAGCCTACTAGCTATACCCTCATAGTAGTGGCATGCTAATGCGAGATTTTTTTATAAAAGAAAGAATTGAATAATCACCCTTATATAATCTAATGAGGGTTCCCACATGAGCCGAACCGATAGCTACATAGGTTCAACCAAATGATTATTATTATTGTTGGTATTATTACTTGGAGCTTTTAATGAAATCACCTGAACAACGAGTTTAGATCCAATAATAACATGAACCACAAACAACATTGTGAATAGTAATAAGGACCATAATTACTTAATTATTTCAAGTTCATAGGCATAAGTTTAACGGCGGTATATTATCGTTCAAAACATCACCTCCTTGAAAACTTCGGATAACACAACAAAATCAAGTTCGACCAAAACCAGTTTCATTAGTTTACTCAAGATCCTAGCATGCCACAAACAACCCGAACATTCCCTTGCGACCCCTTCCCACAACGAGTCTTACAATAACACCGAGTTATTACGTGTTACCTGCGATGGCCGCTCGACCCGTGATTGGTGACCTTGGATGAGAACCGGCTGAAACTTGGGTCCAAGTTAAGTTTGCTGTGATAAAATCGATCTCTTTGTCAAGAAGATGATAGAAGAGAATAACAAAGAAAATAAGATTGCTTGTCTTGTTGTTGGCGTAAGTAAGACAAAATACAAGATAGGTTCTATAGAGCATTAAGTAGGAGATTACCTTTGTCAAGAAGATGATAACGAAGAGAATAGATGGAGTTGTCGGCCGAGATTTGGACAAGAAGAAGATATAATATATGGAGTGGTATTACGGTTTTTTTAATTGGAACATAATTGTTGGATCAGTGTTCTCTTTCAGAGTTGATATTCAAAAACACTTATGTGTTGTAAATATATTAAAGTAAATTGTACAACGGAATAGTAAAGTGTTCAAGTTAAAGTATCACTTTTAACAGGAGTTATTACTCCCCTTTAACATACGCAGTTAAATGAGAATCTAAACAATTCAAAGTATATAACAATAAGTGCAAGTATTGAATGATTCTCAGATATGAAAATGGATTTTCTATTATAAAGCTTTGAAGGATTTTAGTTAAAATCAAGTGTCTAAAATAGTGGGATTAACCCATCTATTTATAGACGAATACATACATTCATACCAAGTAATCTAATGTTTATAATACTCTAAGATAATACTACAACAGGATGTAGTATTGAAACTTGTTCAAAGACTTTAACAAAACAATATAATACAAACTACTGAAGTACTTGATCGAGTCGGTTAGAAGCTTCTATCAAAACAACTGATGAGTGACAAAACTACTGATGAGTAGTTTTGTCTTCAGTAGTTCTTCAGTGAACTTGTCTGGTTAGACTTCAGAAACTCTGATCATTACTCTTCAGCACTTTGATGTCTTCTTCTTCAGTACTTTAATCTTGGTCTTCAGAAGTGGTTTCTTCAATCCTTTCTGTCCTTACAATAATACAACAAGGTCCCTTCATTTTTGCCTCTCTTGTTTCTTATTCCCAAAGCTACTCAAATGAGTTTTAAAAGATGCTAGAGAGCCCCCTCAACAAGGCCAAAATAGAACTATACAAGTGTACAAACTTTACAAGGCGAGACACAAGTCTGTTGTATTGTTTTAGGTTAGGTATCAATATTACTATGTTAGAGTTGTGCATTTTTTAGTCTTTAGGATATGTGTTAATATTAGAGTTACATTAGAGTTCTAGATTGTTTTATGTTAGGTGTTAGCATTGGAGTTGTATATTATTTTAAGTTAGATATTAATATTAGAGTTATACATCAGTCTATTTCATACATAAGATTCATGTGTCATATTAGATTTCTCAACCCCAGGACGCTTCCGGAATATAATCTAGTTAATAAAACAATAGACAAACACGTACGAATATTCACAACTTCGTCAAAACTGATTTTCACAGTCTCAGTTGATGTCCAGTTTTTTGGTTAACTAGTTGCCTAATGTTTGGCTTATTAACCACTCAAAACATTATTTATTTATTATCAACACAAATCATATACAACACCAGTTTCATGGAATATAACCTTGGTTGGTTGTTCACAATGCATTCAGTCCCAATCTATGTTGATTGTAACCACCTTTTTAAGTCGTCCACCTGAACTACTACTCCTTGTTCCATTGTCATTGTTTGCATTTTCACTACCCTCGAGCGCTAAGTTAAATGGTCGTGTGCTACCCGATCCTGTAAAACAATTAAGAAGAAGAGCCCAAGTTTTTGACATTTTGGATTGGTTCGGGATATACATAATCTAAGTAAACTTATAACATAATAAGAACATAATTATGCTGTAACGGAGTAACTGATGATTACCTGCGCTTTCAAACAAGTTGAATTCTTCGTTCCATCCAGGGATGTGCATTTCAGCATTACCTTTCCACTCTTGTTCAAAACCAGCCAATTCATCTGAGGAATGACTACTGACTCAGATTCAACTAACTTAAGTGGTTTAATTAACGATAGAGGTGGCAAGATGGAGGCGGTTGGGTAACGGGTCAAAATAGTACAGGGTCAAACATATCATTTTTTTTGGTACAAGAAAACATGTGATGTGCTTCAAGATTACTAAGAGTCTAAAGATAACCTTGATTGAGGTTGTGTAGGGTCTGCACCGTGTCCACTTTCCCATCCGCACCAAGCTTCCTTGTGACAGAATGACCCTAAGGAAATCAAGCAGTTAAACTTAGTTTCTGCATTATTAATATATAATAAATAAATACTGTAAATTCTAGATCTGTCCACTAGACCCATATTAGCGAAATTAGGGGTTCATTTTGAACTGGTTTAAAAAGAAAGATTTTTCATTAAAGCAAAAATGAAAAACACACCTTTTCATGTATGCCTTTAGAAATTCTGTGTGTTGCTCGACCTGTTGTTTTATCGGCTTCTTTGCTGTCTTCGATCACCATCTGATTGCCAAAAACAATATATCAATATCGATTATTATCAAGGGCGTTGTACCATATGCAAGTGAGTAAAAATCACATGAAAAGTAACTGACCCCATCACTGCCTGACTTCCTGGTCGTAGTGGCAGTGTAGTATGTTCCATTTATACCACCGTATGTAACTTTCTTAAAGCTAGTACTATGTGTTTGGGGCTTGATCCTTTCAATCCGGTTATGATTCACGCTAGACCGCACATCCTTCTTCACTTCCTCTGCCATGATCATACGAGATTGAAACAAGGTGAAGAAGAAACAGCCGTATTAATGATATTCATTCCCATTCCATCCTATTATCAAACCACACCCATAGTAATTCCTAAATGCAAACAAAACACAACCTAATAGTTGTATATTGGTTTTCAAACGTGCGCCTGAGGCACGAGGTGCAACAAGGCGCTGCCTAGGGCGCCTCAGGGATCTGCGCTTACATAATTTCCCAAAAGCGCAAGAAAAGCGCATTTTTTCACTTTTTTTGGCCCTGAGGCGCGCGCCTCTCGTACACCATGTGTTTTTATGCATAAAAATGTTATACCTTGGTGTTTTTGGCTTGTACATATAGGTAAAATCATATAAAAACCTTAGTTATAGCCATATTTTGGATGAATGAAGCTAAAAACCTACGGGATATATATGAGATATATAAAAAATGTATATATATTTAGTACGCACTTAGGATGCGAAAAGCCCACCGCTTTTGCGCCTGGCGCGTTGCGCTTAGACCTCGTCGCTTTTGTGTGCCTAGCGCTCTTTAAAACCAAGAGTTGTATTGATGGTACCTTGATCATCCGGATGTTCAATAAGGGGACCTTTGCCAGAATCATCGTTTTTAGCTTCTCCGTCTTGTTCATCATCAGAATCTAACTCTTCAATAAGTAGCCCCTTGGAACTGCCTGTGTTTGGATGTGGCATTTCATCAAAAGAACCATGTTTAGGCTCAAACATACTCCCAAATGAACGACTAAAAAACGGGTCATCAAAGGGATCCCTTCCTCCAAAGATGCTAGAAAAGATGCTTCTATGAGATCGTTCCCTCTGCATTCCTTTACAACCGATCCTCTTGATTCAAGATTCCTAATTCACAACAAAGTTATACTAATCAATCACATGCAAACGTTTTTCTTAAGGACTAAAGAGGTCAAAAACCATTACAGCCCAAACAACTGGGTTGAGTTCTCCTGTTTTGGTTGTAAGATCCATATCAGAGCCAAACTCGGAGTGGTGGCCTGAGGGAACCAGCACGAACGAGGCTTGTAGTATTGGCCCAGGCCGTAGTGGCCTGGAGGGAACTAGTCGCGACCAACCGGTTTGAGGAACCGAACTGACCCGACCCAAACCGGGTTTGAATCAATCCGGTCCCAAACCGGTTTGGAAAAAAAAACAGGTTTCAAACCGGTATGAAAAAACGGTATTTTTTATTAAAAAAATTGAAATTATATATAGAAAAATATAAAAAAATGATATATAACAAAATTATACAAAAAGGTTTCTACACATACAAATATATACCAATACACCTTACAAAGATTGTAAGAATAAATAAAAGTCGAACTTTACGTAATAAACAAAATTTGTGTTGCCTTTTCTTAAAAAAAAGTGTGCGTTAACGAACTGAAACCGGTCTTTCAAACGGATGACACTGGGGCAAAACCGATTAGGGAAGGAACGCCCAGACATGAACCAGTTCGGCTCCTAAAAAAACCGAAATGTGCACCTCTAGCTAACCGGAACCATTGCAAGGTATCCATCAAATTAGTGTTTTGGGTTGAGTTAATAGTAATTCTGTTATATAATTAGGCTGTAACAATAACAAAGCGAATATCGAGTTTGGAATTATTAAACCATATATATACAAACACCAGGAATCCAATCCAACTATACTTAAGTTGATCAAGTTAATTAGCTAGTGTAACAATTAAGGATAATTCATAATTTCATATCATGCTACAGCAAGACGACTGACTCCTAATCGTCCATTAATTTGCAAACAACCACAACTTAAAACAACACATGATCAACCGATCGACATACATACTTATTAGTAAAACTAAAAGCCAACATATAAAATAATAACATAAATTTATGAAATGATCATATGATATATCGTTATTAATTAATTAATAAACGAAAGAAAAATAAATAAAAAAACACGTGAGAAACAGAAATTGCGTACCTGTGAATCAATCGATGAGAAAGATTGGAGGAAGGAGAATGAAATTGAATGATCAAAGCAGGAGGCAAGAGTTTAAATATATAAAAAAATATTAGAGGTTTGAAATCTTTTTGTCGGGTAGCTTTGGTCCTAGATTGTTCTCAACTTCTCATGAGATGTACTGTTATCATATATGCATGTCTAATTAAACACGTAACCAACCGCTTTATTTATTATTATTATTATTATTATTATTATTATTATTATTATTATTTATTTATTTATTTTTCAAAGCAAATTGACCTACCAACCCCTTTTAACGGTCAACACCTTTTTAAAAATTTGACCATCGGGCTACACTCGCATTCACATAGACAAGACTGTGTAGTGGGCACATACAGTAAGTAGTTTGACTCTTTCTAGGTTCGGGTGGTTGTTTTAACGGATAGGAGTCTTACTAATTTATCTATTTAGAAGGGCTACTCAAATGATGGCCGCGGGTATGGGTTCCAAGGCGGGTAGCATCCCTTTTGTCTGCTTATGTATTAAAGTAGGCGCGAATATGAACCAAATTCTTAGTTGGCAACCGGTTAAGGAGGTATTTCAGGCGCGATTGTCAAGATGGAAATCACAAGTTCTCTCCATTGGTGGAAGATTAACTTTAATTAGGTCGGCTCTAGAGAGTCTACCAACTTATTATTTTTCCCTCTATAAAGCCCCGAAAAAAATAATCACTGAGTTAGAGGCGCTAATGAAGTTCTTGTGGGGGAGTAGTGATGAGGTTAAAAAGTTACATTGGGTAGGATGGGATAAGGTGACTCTGGCGAAAGATAAAGGTGGGTTGGGTTTAAATAGGTTGGAAAATTCTAATCAAGCCCTTGTGTTGAAATGGTTGTGGAGATATTGGAGCGAGAATAATACTCTATGGAAAAAAGTGGTGGATGCGATTCAAGCGTCTGCTCGTAATTGAGATTTGTATCCGGTTCAATGAAGGTATAAAGGGGTGTGGATTAACATTGTTAAATGGGGTCGACAAACAAGGGTAGCAGATGTCGGGTTCAATACTTTGATTAGAGCCGAGGTTGGGAATGGTTATATGATTAGATTCTGGATGGATCCATGGTTATGTGACCAACCGTTAAAAGTGAATTTTCCTAATCTTTACACACTTGAAACCGAGAAACATTGTAAGGTGTCGGATCGGTTGTTGAGGGTGGGAGGCGCTAGTATAGTAGTATGTTTGGGTGGAGATGCAGGCATGATCCGACATCTTTAGAAGAAACTTTGGAATTGACGGATTGTTTTAATATGCTTACGATTGTGAAGCTTTATGAAAAGAAAGATTCATGGTTGTGGCATGATACCGGCTCAGAGTTCACAGTGGCAAATGTAATAGTGTGGATTACTTCGACCGATGCAGCAGTCACAGCGGCATGATACCGGCTCAGAGTTCAGTTTAACTGGTGTAAATGGTTTCCTCTGAAATGCAACGTTTTTTATGTGGAGGGCGATGCTTGAAATATTACCGACTAAAATAGCTTTGATCAAGAGGAACATACAAGTGGAGAATAATACTTGCATCTTTTGTGACGATAGGCAGGAGACTGCAGAGCACATCTTTACAGGTTGTATTTTTTCGAATACAGTTTGGCAAGCTATTGCGAAGTGGTGCAGGTTTCCGGTTCTATATATTTGTGACTTAAAAGACGTTATGGATTTATTCAAGAACATGAGGCGACAAAGGATATGGTTCAAGGTTTGATGATTATAGGTTGTTGGAGAATATGGAAGGCTCGAAATGATCGCATATTTAATAACAAGAACACAAAAATTGCGGAGGTTGTTGCGGATGTGAAGACGTATGGTTATTTGTGGTACAAACATAGAAATAGTAATACATGTACTTGGGAAGAATGGTGTAAATGTGATATGACGTAATTATTTTGAGCTGCTTGATCTCTGCCTTAGGGATCAAGTGTGTCGTTTTCTAATGAAGTTCGATTTTCAAAAAAGAAATTTAGAAGGGCTATATTTGGGCTGCCAAATGGATGTCCACTTCTATGTTTGGGCATATCATACTAGATGATCGATCGTATGATTAATTGATTATCAAAGCCGGTTTTAGGGATGAGTGAGCCGCACCACTAGTCGAGACCCATTTTTTGTAGGGGCCTAAAATATAATATAGTAGATGATCGTATATGATTAATTGATTTTCGGTTTCAGTATCTAATATATATGAAAATGAAAAACTTGTTAAGCTCTCTCTAGGGATGCGCTCGAGACGTGATTCCCTGTGCTTCGTGTGGGACTTTCAGTTGGTATCAGTTTGATTTGATACGATATTGGTTCAATTTGTTATAGTATTGGTATGATACTGACATTCGGTATCGCAAACGAAAGAGCTATGTCCAAATGTTTATTGACATGTGTTTAAATCGATGTGTCATACTAAGGTGCTGAATCGAAAAATGTTTAGCGTTAAAATGTAGTTTTAACAGTAGAGGTCCGATGTGTTGTGCTAAGTTGATGGATTGAGAATCATTCAATCCGTCACACCATTAGCAATGCAGATGCTATAACTTGCACAAAAAATTTTGCTTGACTTGCTATTTATAGCAAAATGTATGGCCCTATCTATCAAACTTAGTTATAAAAATCATCATCATCATACTCGGTTAATCCCACCTATAGCAAAGCTAAGATAGGGTCTGAGGAGGGTAAGATGCAGACAGCCTTACCTCTACCCCTAAGAATAGAGAGGCTGTTTCCAATGAGACCCCCGGCTCGATGTGGTTTGGTATCAAGCCTTGGACATAAGGCACAGAACACTTAGCAATCGGGACAAACCCGATCGGTGTATGTACCTCTTTGTCTTTTGGCTATCAACGCCACCACATGATGCATGATTAACCGTCCGTCGTTTTTAAGTTGTTGCTCTTTTTGAGTTCAATGGTTCAAGCTCCGTCAAAGGTGGATTTAGTATAAGTTAAAAAAACAAAAAGCTAAACGAAACCATTTAAAACACAATTATCCAGAATTTTGATAAGTTGACATTCAGATTCTTGTATCCATATATGCAAAGCAAAAGCCGGCATTTTCAAACCTCCTGCCCAAAACACATCTGCATCATTTAAATCAAAACCATTAGCGTAAATGAACCACAACTGCAAGCAAAATCGACACAAAGTTGCAAGTTCATTGCGTGAGAGCGATTCTTCAAACCGTTACTAATGTACATTTCGTGGCAACAAACCTATACACAGCTAACTTCATCAATTCTTCCAACTTTTCTGACTTACAGCCGAACTACTACTTGTACAAAAATTAAAAACACCTATAACCAAAATCAGTGGCAGCTCATCGGGCGTTGGTGGTGGTTGGGGGTGCGAGGTGCTGAATCCATAAATGAAGAAAACATTATTTTGAGACAAGTTTTAAAATTCTTGGGCATCCAACTCCGGTTTTGAAGGATACTCGAGGCCTTGGAGGGCAGGCATCCTTCGCAAATCTTCGTCACTATAAGCTGGAATAAACCAATATCTTTTTACGGTCCCAAACACCTGAAAATTTAACGAAAATAATAGATCAAAGACATTGGTTAAAGTTCCTTTATACACATCACTAAAAGTTGGTGTATGTTAGACATTTACTATAGTTTTGATGGTACAATGTTCAACCTTTCGTAGTCAAATGTTGACTCCTTACCTAGACCCTTTTTGTAAAATGGTCAACAGAAGAACTTTGAAATCAATAGGTTGAAAGATAATGATTTTACAAGCATAGCAGATTAATAGTCCCATCGCATGAAAATTTTAGCAAATGTCCAGGATATATAATTCGATAGAAATGTTTGACTGTTGACAAAATATCTCAAATTCGCTTAAATAAAGTCAAGGTAACCAGTAACATGGTTCAAAGGTCAAATACTATATGATTCAAGATAATGAGATCACCTGTTCAAAGTTTCTCTTGCGACCAAGATCATAACGCCATTTTGGAGTGGTTTTCTTCTCATATGCCTGATCATAATCACATATATCAATAACAATCGAGTATAGCGAGTGAATGTAAACTGTATGTGTTCAAAAAAAATCAAAAGAGCATGGCTTTTGGTTGCATTTTGTAAAACGATTGTTTGCGCACCCATATTCGGTAACCTAGCCACGCTGGCATTAAGGTTCATGGCTTCTGGTCATATTGCTCTAGCGCTCATCCCGAAATAGATGTAACATTTGACCAAGTATATTGTTCAATGAAAAGTTTGGCTATTAATATATTGGAATAAACAACAAAAAGGAGCATTTTTTGGACCATACTCAACAATTGCAATTATAACCATCCAAATAATAGCCCATTAAAGTTAATATTATGACATATTTCAAGGGATTTTATGGGCCATTCTTTTTTGTTTAAAGGATTAACACTCTGAAACACTTAAAGTCAAATAAACAATAAAATAATACCTCGATTGTTGTGGTATTAGCAGACACTAACGATATGTGCATAATTAGAAACCCAAAAACGCTTAAAGCAAAAGCCAAATTCAAGACTGCAAAAAGAAAAAATAGTTACATAAGAGAACAAAAGGTAGCAAAAATTAAAGGGCAATAAAAAGTAAGATGGTTTCATTAGATATTACCAAAAGCAAGAAAAGTTGTTGCTAGAGTGCTAGGCGTCCCCGGAATCTCTTCATCACTAAAGAATGCTATGAAATGCGGTAACAAGACTACGGTCACAACCGTTGTCTCGAGAAATGTGTAGAACTGCAGTGATTAACAAAAATATCACAAAAAAGATTGACATAATGACATTAGCCCTTGTATAAGATTTACAATGGAAGCATTAATTATAACTCAAAAAAATACCATATACACTCATGTTTTTATAGGGGCACGCTCAATAAGTAACTAATTTTAGTCAAGATATAGTGGGATGATTAACTTGGGATGAGCAGATTAGGCATGATTTAGCAGAGATGCACCTCTCCGAGAACATGGTCGAGGATAGGGGTTCATGGAGGCACAAGATTAAGGATTATTAGGGAGGGTTTGGTAGTAGCGTAGCGTGGTTCTAGGAGCTTAGACTTTCTATTACACTCTGTAAGGGTGACTTGTTTTTGGGTGTTTATGGTTTATGTTGTTTTTAATGCCATATGTACCTCTGTTTTACAACGGGGTTCTTTCAATGTCTCTCTAAATTCAGTAGCT
This sequence comes from Ambrosia x helenae, assembly GCA_030844895.1. Classification (NCBI taxonomy): domain Eukaryota; kingdom Viridiplantae; phylum Streptophyta; class Magnoliopsida; order Asterales; family Asteraceae; genus Ambrosia; species Ambrosia x helenae. The sequence goes on along the minus strand of JAUTDX010001711.1, from coordinate 17,721 downwards.
CTTAAGTTTTTTAGTGTTGTTTGCTTGTCGATTGTGTGTTGTCGAGCCGAGGGTCTCTCTGGAAGCAGCCTCTTTATCCGCAAGGATAAGGGTAAGGTTTGCCTACATCTCACCCTCCCCAGACCCTACCTATTTATTGGGTTTGTGGAGACTTGATTTAGGCCCGGATTAGAAGACACTAAGTGGCAGACCAATTAAATTGAAGACTTGGCCCGTTTTGTTTAATTAGCCCATTATTAGTTTTCTTGGGGATCAAGTTGTAAACCCTAATCTATAATTATAAATAGGCATCTTGTACTTGTAATTCCTCATCACGAGTGAGGCAGAAAGCAATAATAAAATATCCTGGTTGCAGCCCGTGGACGTAGGTCAGCCGACCGAACCACGTAAATCCTTGTGTTCTCGTGTTCGTTTATCTCTTGCAGTTTGTTTGTGTTTGGTGTGTTGATCGAGAGATCGAATCCTAACAATTGGTATCAGAGCTACGGCTCGTTACACACGGGAGAAACACATCGCGGGAGATAGATCGAGTAGTTTTTTTTATGCGTGGCAGTTTGCCATATATTAAAAAAAAAATCGATCGGGATTTTTTAAGTTCACGTTACGATCAATTCTTCATTCAAACTGTCACCGGCACTAGATAAGGAGATAAACCAAAGGTTTGGTTCTTTACCTATTTTGTTGATCAATCATACGTCAGTTTACAATATTAAGTCCATGTTGCTTTGAATTTTGATAAGTGCCATATTAAAACAAATAACTTTCGTAAGACCAATCGCATATACCTATTTGTTTAGTTCGATCGGTGGAAAAGCATAGAAGACAAGAAGGAATCACACTTAATCAATTTGTTTATTAAATTGTGTTTACAATTTTTTATTACTTCTTGATTAAGGTTTGGGTTGGTTCTAAGTAATATTGTTTGACGTATTTACCGGGGCAGTTTAGCCGGGTGGTTTGGTTGACGTTTGGTTAACTTTGTTTGTCCAAGATTATTTTTCTGGTTGTTTTACCAAGATCCAAAGTCAGGTAATTACTCAGTTTGATACAATGGCTGAGAGTGGTAAACTTCAGATTGAGAAATTTGATGGAAAAGACTTTGGTTGGTGGAAAATGCAAATGGAGGATTTGCTGGTTCAGAAGGATTTGGACATGGTACTGGGTGACAAACCGGAGAAGTTAAAGCAGGACGAGTGGGAGGCCTTGGATAAAAAGGCTAAGGCAGTTATTAGATTGTCGCTAACGAAGGATGTTGCGTTCAACATTCTGAAGGAAACCACAGCGCGTGGGATTATGGATGCACTTTCTAATATGTATGAAAAGCCTTCGGCAGCTAACAAGGTTTTCCTGATACGTGAACTGGTGAACACGAAGATGAAAGAGGGAAGTTCAGTTACAGGGCACATCAACAACTTAAACTCGATTTTGTCAAGACTTGGGTCAGTTGGCATCAAATTCGAGGATGAGGTTCAGGCTTTACTACTGTTATCATCATTGCCAGACAGTTGGTCAGGGACTGTTACAGCGATTACTAGTTCTACCAGCGAGTTCACTTTTGATGGGATTCGGGATCTTATTCTGGGCGAGGATGTCAGACGAAGAAATTCAGGTGGATCATCAAGTGAATTACTGAATGTTGGCAGAGGAAGGAAGAATAACAGAGGTAGTGGGAGCAAGAACAGGATGAGGAGTCAGTCTAGGGCTCGAGGTGATGTTATCTGTTGGAACTGCAAAGAGGTTGGACATTTTAGGAATCAATGTCGAAACGAGAAGAAAGAAGTTAACACTGCATCAGACTGCTCAGATGATGACGCATTAATATGTAGTGTAGAGAGTTATGTGGATTCCTGGGTCATGGATTCTGGTGCTTCATTTCACGCTACCCACAGCACTGAAGCATTGCGGAATTTGAAGAAAGGTGACTTTGGTAAGGTAAGACTGGCGAACAATGATGTTCTTGATGTTACGGGCATGGGTGATATGGATATAGTAACTTCAGCCGGTTCATGGACTTTGAAGGATGTCAGGGTGATTCCAAGCTTAAAGAAACAGTTGATTTCAGTTGGGCAGTTGGATGAACAGGGACATGAGGTTAAATTCGGGAACGGGCAGTGGAAAGTTATCAAGGGAAATCTTGTCATAGCTCGAGGAAGAAAGCGGGGTTCGCTTTACATGGTCAGTTTACCGTCTGAGGGAGTGACCGTCCCAGTTCAGAAGAGAAACAAAGTCGGGTTCACAGAGTCTTGTGGGCAGAAGAAGGTTTGTTTTGCAGATGATAAACCCAGAGCCACAGGTAAGATTCAGGTTGAGCGTGCTAGGAAAGGTTCAGAACTACCAGTCAGGGGTTTTCGTGGCAGTGGGAGCATGAGTTGTGCTTCAGTCAGAGTTACTAGACGACAATGGGTTAAGAGAACCAGTATTCCAGCTGTCAAATTCTCTCCAGGTGATTATCTGCTTTATTCGGAGAGTGTTTATTCTCAGGGTGTTTCAGGATTCGGCAGTTCGTGTCAGTGGGAGCCGGTAGAGACAGAGAATGGGTCAGCGGCAGACATAGCCATGACTGATGTGTTGGAGCTCGGGGGAGCTTCAACGGGCCTTCAGGTTAACTGATGAGAAGGCCGCTGCAACCAGGAAAATGAGGAAGATTACAAGAGGTACAAGTTCACAGCGGACGGCAGTTTGAAGATTATCAAGCCTCCAAGTGGGAGATTATTGGGTTTGTGGAGACTTGATTTAGGCCCGGATTAGAAGACACTAAGTGGCAGACCAATTAAATTGAAGACTTGGCCCGTTTTGTTTAATTAGCCCATTATTAGTTTTCTTGGGGATCAAGTTGTAAACCCTAATCTATAATTATAAATAGGCATCTTGTACTTGTAATTCCTCATCACGAGTGAGGCAGAAAGCAATAATAAAATATCCTGGTTGCAGCCCGTGGACGTAGGTCAGCCGACCGAACCACGTAAATCCTTGTGTTCTCGTGTTCGTTTATCTCTTGCAGTTTGTTTGTGTTTGGTGTGTTGATCGAGAGATCGAATCCTAACACTATTGTGGGATCTATTGGGTAAGGTTGTTGTTGTTGTTGTAGTCAAGATATAGTGGGAGAGAGTAAGAGTCGGTAACAAACATAATTGCGTTATGTATCAATTTAAAGCAATAGGTACATGTGTTTATGTGGTCTCAAAATTATCTGTTTTAAAATTATATATCTATATTAAATGATCCTCTATCTATACACACACTCTCACACAGTGCATTATAATTAAAATAATACAGTTTTAGGATATCCCGTGGAACTTGCAATGTTCATTATTTTTACAAAGTGACAAACTAAATTACCGACTTTCCTTATAGTAATCACTGTATTTCACCACATAAATCAGGTTTTTAGACCATCCGGGGTGGAGAGGCGGGAAAGAGGGGGATGAAGCGCCATGTGGCACTTGTGGGACCTATGTGGGGGGAAAATTTGTGGGGAGCGGAAGCGGGGGAAGGAAATAATATTATATTGTGTTAAAGTTAAAAAAATATATATATAGCTGGCCAATAAAATAGTGCCACCTCACCCCACCAAAATGCCCCACGCCAGTGGACTTCTCCCCGCCCCTCCTTCCTGCCCCTCTCCACGCCACCCCGACGGTGGTGTTCCCCCCTTCCCGCCCCTTTCCCCGCCCCCCACTCCGTCCAGTCTTAACCATAAAATTCACTCTAGTTTATCATCACTGAAGGGTCTTTTAGACATTTCACCAACAGAATGATAGAATTGTCAAACATACCAGGAAGAGAAGGAAGTACTTGTAGTTTAGTGCCCCAACACAATTAACAACCCACACACAATGATGATCCATTTTCAATACACATCTTCCACCTATAAAAATGCAACAAATATTACACAAACAGAACAATCGTGGCACCGAGGCAATAGAAGAATGAAACACACAAAACCTATAAATAATAACATAAAGTAGGAGATTTAACTCACAAACAGAACAATGGTGGCACCGAGGCGGTTTTAATTGGTTGCACTTGCGACAATAACGGATTCTTGCATTGGTTGGATTAGGTGTAGCCAACGGACCATATTCAGATGCTTCCAATGGATCAATTTCTCCTCTTTCTTGATCCACTAGAGGCCTATAATTAGGTGGTACGCCACCTGGGTCCGTGAAGACGACAGAAAAATAACTCCATAATAGCATCCCCAGCTGGATCAGCATAAGTGTTGTTAAAAATAACAATATTAATGATCATAGTCATACACGCGCTATGATAAATAATTTATCTAAATCTGTACAGATTGCTATGATTCTTATTATTGGGGTGTGTGGATGTGCATTTTGAAGGTGATTGTATGATTTTCAATAATCAGAATGAGATAATCAACGGTGATAAAAATGGGCGGTAAAATTTTTGTCATTTGTACAAAAAGGAGAGACATTGTTATTTCTTAGTAAATTGGAATAAAAAAATTAATTAGGTTATAAAAAAAGTAAAATAGGTGACTTTATTTTACCTTTATGTATTGACCATCGTTAAATGGATATGAAAATACTTATTGGATCAGAAGCAGACTATATTTCTAAGTTATCCAAACCATAGTTGTCAAAAGCGCGCCTAGGCGCAAGGCGCACCAAGTGCGCTGCGCCCTGTGAGGCGCGCGCCTAGGCACTAAGGCGAACTATCGGGGCTGTTTTCAGGCTGATTTCCGGCCAAATTCAGGCTAAAAGTTGCCTAAACCTCTAAAAACATCCTAAATGAGTAATGAACAAGTCCTAAACAACCCTAAAACATCCTAATGTAGCCCTAAACAAGCCTAAAACGTCTTTAAAATCCCTAAAAAATGTATTTTATACTATGCGCCTAATTATAAAAAGCCCTCGTTTTTTATGCGCCTTACGCCTAGGCTCCAGGCTCGGCCTATGCGCCTTGAGTGCGCCTAGGCGCTTTGACAACTATGATCCAAACACTAAAACTGATTACCGCAGCAGACTTCTTGGACTCGGTTGAAAGGAGTTGACATAGACAAAAGGAAAGACATGAAAGACTAACAGTTTCAACAAAATACCAACAAAGAGGGTAAAAACGATTACAGTTATTTCCTAACTACTCATGGTCAAAATTATCAGATTTGGATAACCAGGTAAGAAGAGACTGGAATAAAAACAACTGAGATAAGTGTAAAATTCCCATGATATTTGTTTACCAAGTAATTCAAATTACTACAACGAGAATAGCGAACCGCGGCCAACAACAATCTTATCTTGGAATTTAAATGATAAATTTTTTGTCCTTTTTTGAACTTATGATCATTAAAAGAATAGTTAAGCTGATTACTTAATTTGTTTAACTAATAGCATATCAAATATTCCATAAATTACCAAAGATCTACTAAACATCCCATCCCATTAAAAGAATTTCCAAGAATAAACACACATCTAAATTATCATAAAACATAACATATGCAGCTAAAGTTCCTCTATTTTCTCTTACAAATTACACTACACAAACACAACAATTAAAAAACATATATAAATGAACCTTTAAAAAAATAATAAAATAATAAAAAGTAATACCAGGATATGAAATATTATTAAAACAAGAAGTGCTATGAGGGAATCAAGGCCACCGGCAGCTAAAGCAGGACCATAATTACACAAAACGACAGCGTAATAGGTGACACCAACAACACCAAGAACCAACAAGATCATGATCGAGCCTAACCCTCTTAAGGCCGTACAGAATTTGAACACATTCCATGCCATCACAGCTCCAGATCTATACATAATAATAATAATAATACTGTTTAATAAATATTAAGAGATCAAGAAAATTTCCAAAAGAGGGTTTAATAAAGATTGGATTTTGCTTGTGGGTTTTGATTGTTGGTGAATCTTGTGATGTTGTTTAAAGGGTTTATGGATTTTTAGGGAAGAAATGTGAATCCATGATGAGAGAGAAGAGTGAGGAGCGAGAGGCAAATTATGAAGGTATTCCTTGTGGGTTTATGTTTATTTTAGTTTAAGTTAGATAAATAAATAAATAAATAAAGGAAAAATGGAAATAAATAATCCTAACTATCGGTTATTGGCCAATAACAGTCACAACTACGAAAATCACCAATATTAGTCCCAACTTTCGACATATTGTAAACCAACGGACCCAAACTAACGGAGGCTAACTCCATTTCTTCACATGTACTCTCTTAATGACCATTCAGAAGCTACCAAACAGCCCGAAGTCTTTCTTAGCCTTCTTTAGCCATCTACTTATTTTATAAAAAGACCCTCATACTTTCTAACTTCTCTTTAATCCTTAATATTTTCGGCTTTTGACATGTAACAACCCATTCTACCCCTAATATCAGCTATAATGTCAAAGGTAACCATCAAACTTTTTAAATATCACCTTGACCCACTCAAATTTCTAAAGTTTTGAGCTTACCCTTAAACTAATTTCTTAAGTTTTATTTTTATGGATGTTTCGGTATAAATTTAAGTTCGTCTACGCTTTAACGTAATTTTTGCTTGAAAACGAGTCGGGTCAATTATAAATGTTTTCTTTTTGTGTACATTTTGTGATGGATTGCGTTTTGACTAGGGGTACAAATGAGCCGAGCAGCTCGTGAGCTACTCGAGATTGGCTCGGTAAAAAGCTATAAACGAGCCGAGCCTTATCGAGCTCGAGCCGAGCTTGAGCCTAAAACGAAGCTCGTTTACTTATCGAGCTCGAGCCTGGCATATGAAGCTCGCCAGGCTTGTCGAGCTTTATCGATCCTAGTATAATATTAGGTTTATTAATACTTTATATTATTTACCCCACATTTTAAGTTGTTTAATAAACGAGCCGAGCCGAGCTTTTGACTTATCGAGCCTAAACGAGCCTATTATATATATTATTTAATTTAATATATAAACTAATAAACATTAAACGAGCCGAGCCCGAGCCGAGCTCGAGCTTGAGAAACTACTATCGAGCCGAGCTCGAGCTCTTAGAAGTTAATCGAGCTCGGGCTCGGCTCGCTCGTTTGCACCCCTAGTTTTGACATTTGTTTGGAAAGAGATCGGGTCAAATATAATACGTTTTGATTCGACAGTAGAAATTTAAGTTACCGTACGGTTCAACATAAATTTAGTTCAAAAACGAGTCTGGTCAATTGTAGTGTATACGTTATCATGTCGCGTATGGCGCCCATGGTTAGCGAGAATGAACACTCTAGGGTATTTTGTCTAGCCCCAATATCCAATCTCATATTACCATGTTAAATTGGCATGGAAGATACTTTACCGCTCAACAAGAACTAACCTAGTAAGGTAAAAAAATATCAAACCGAAAGGGGTGGCGACGGTGTGGCCCTTCCCCTTAAAAAAAAAAATTATATATATAGTGATAACTGAACGAAAATGGCGGTAAAGATAACCGAACACATTTTACCTGTTTTGGCGGTCATCCTCTCTTTCTGTCATTCCATTGTTGATCTGCAATTGCATTTGGAGTTTGCTTGTTGTTGGAGTTGTGATTAATCGAGATGTCGGTGTCCGATTCCGAAACGTCCTCTCATGGAGGAGATCATCAGATGTTTCGTCAAGTCACTCGTGATCGTAACTTTCTATATCATTCTTTTATTTTTTATTATTATCATCTTCAACTGCATACAATTATCGATTAATTTATTCTGCCATGTCATTCACAATACGATTCAAGTTAATAATAATAATAATAATTCTATGCATATTAGTTATTACTTATTTAGTCCTGTGCAAAAGGCTTAGCTTAGTATTTGATCAAGGGGAAAATACAAAATTTAAGTGTGGATCTTGAAGATGAGTAGCATTGGTAACGCGCACTTGCGTAGATCTTATTTTAATGGCCTTGTAATAGTGTATGAGACCATGGTCCTTGCTACTAAACAAGTTTTTTTCTCAACATATTTTTTATTCTTTGATGGCTCGTGTTACGAATGTAAGGAGCGGGCCAAATTGAGATTCGGGGGGGGGGGGGGGGGGGGGGTGTGACGGCTGAAGAAGTATGCATGAATGCACGAGGCAATATATCAGGGGTGACAATTCCTGTCAGTACACGAGTGTATTCAAGTTGTGGGCTGTCATTTCTAACCCGTCTTATAAACAGGTCATGTTCGTCTTGACAACACGTTTAAAATTAGAATTAAAAAAAAACTATGCTTTATAAGGGGCAACCTGACACTATTACCAACCTAGACTGTTATCAACTTTTCTGTATAGAAAATGTTCTTTATTCCATACATCATTAGTATTAGTTATTAAAATATCAAATAATTGGTTTTCATATTTTTTAAATTATGAATTTTTAAAGTGACAAACACTAAATCATTATATAAACGAAAATGTTAAAGTTACAGGTCAACCGAACCCAAAATTTGACATGTTTTTCTATAATGACCCATTCCAACATGTATCCATTTTGACATGTTACCAACCTGTCCCAACCGTTTGCTACCTCCGGTATTGCTACACATAAAAGGGAAGAGGCTACAGTTATCAAGCAGTACAGAATTATTCCCTAGCTAATAATTGCAGCAGTGATCAGTTCGATCGCCTTGCAACTTTAACGTAAATCTCCTGAACCAGTATGTATTTTATGTCTGTCACCAAACCTCCCCATAAGTTACATGCCATCTTAACTTAGCCTTTCTTTTCTTTCTTATCTCCTTTGTTCGATCTGAATGTCTTTTTCTTAATCTGGTACTTTATAGTAACTAATAGTCGTATGTCATTTCTCATTTACAAATCACAATGTGGAAAGTCATTATCGTTTTGCAGGGTTGCTATATGAAATGCTCAAATCGTCCTCAAAATCAAGTTGGAAGGTACATAATTTACTATCACCACTTGAGTTTCATTTGTACATGACCAACACTGTGAATGTAAAAAAGTCTTTTGCCTGCTGTAAATAATGTTAATTTATTCCTGCGTTACACTATGATATTATTTCTTGAAAATGTGTGATGTGTTTAAGTTTTGTTATGGATTTCTGTACGATCTTTTGCAGGTACTGATCATGGATAAAGTTACTATGAAAGTTATGTCTGCTTCATGCAAAATGGCGGACATCACAGATCAAGGAATTTCATGTAAGTATATATAGCTCAATACTAATATGTGCTTGTTGTTCTAACATAACCATTAATTGGCCATTCGTGTTACATATGTCAAAAATGCTGAAGATGTGCATTGCGTCTGTCTTGAACTGAGTTTTAACCTTGATGATTTGATATTTCGATTGTATTACTGTCGTAGCTTTAGAAATGGCAACTTTAAAACAAATGTGAAAACAGGAATTTGTCGGTTAATGCCATGAATTTGATTGGATCAATACTACTTTTTCATATAGACATTTCTAATAAACTTAAGTCGGTTGTGATCTTAAGTAACCTTGTTATGCAGTGGTGGAACAACTTTTCAAAAGAAGGGAGCCTATGCCTAATATGGATGCCATATATTACATTCAGCCAATTAAAGAAAAGTATAACTTCACTCTTGTTGTATAAAGAATTTTTTATTTTTCTAAAGGGGACTAAGATTTAGTCTTTTCTTTCTCTCATTTGCAGCCTTATCATGCTTATATCTGACATGTCAGGGAGAGAGCCTTTGTATAAGAAGTACGTAAAGAGCTATTGTTACCTACAACAATCCAAGGCCTATATATTTCTTATGGTTAATATTGTATGGTTTCTTCCTTCGTTGCAGAGCATTTATTTTTTTTAGTTCTCCAATACCGAAGGATTTTATTAGTAAAATCAAGGCTGATTCAAGTGTCGTACCACGCATCGGTGCATTAAGAGAGGTTAATATTACCGTTGTATTTTTTTTAGATTCTGATATGTTCTTTCCTTGAGAACTTTAAGTGATGTCGTATGACCTGGATATTAGTTTTCACTCTATTTGATTGCAGATGAACTTGGAGTACTTTCCCATAGACAATCAGGTAATATTATTTCCTTCGAATATTATTATTTCCTTGGTTTATGGTTTGATGTTCTATATCTATTCTTCTTAAGATATAGAGCAGAATGTTTGATAAACTTTTGACATTGACATGAAGTGTTATTATTATTTTTTTTTGTTCTTGACCATTTGAACTTTGTCTGTGTTTCACCATAGGCATTTGTAACTGATGATGAAAGAGCATTAGAAGAGATGTATTGTGACAATGCTGAGAATTCTCGCCAATTTGGTGTTTCCTTAGATACAATGGCTACTCGCATTGCCACCGTTTTTGCTTCACTTAAGGTAAAAAGTTATATATTTAAATGTTCTCTGTAACTCATCAAATTTGTAAAAACAATGTAGTTTGTTGAATATTTGGGTTCTTTCAGGAGCATCCCATTGTACGGTACCGTGTAAAGGGCCCATCTGGATCTACAGAGACAACATTCCGTGATTTAGTTCCTAAAAAGCTAGCTTCAGCTATTTGTGACCATATTAATACGTATAAAACTACTATTCCTAAGTTTCCGCAAATTGAAACATGCGAGTTGCTCATTGTGGATAGATCTGTTGATCTGGTAATTTCACTTTTTCTTTATATTCCCTCTTTTTTTTTCATAATATGTGAAATTTTGCTGTCTGTAAAACAATGCACATGTTCAAGTTCAGGTTGCACCAGTCATTCACGAATGGACTTATGATGCAATGTGTCATGATCTAATAAACTTGGATGGAAACAAATATGTTATGGAGGTACCTTTTGTTGGAATATCAATTTCTGAATCTAAATTAATTATTAATTAGCGTCTATAAGTAGCAAGCACTTTGCATTCAGATCCCTAGTAAATCTGGTGGCGATCCAGAGACAAAAGAGTTCCTTTTGGAAGATAATGATCCAGTTTGGCTTGAAATGCGCCATTTGCATATCGCTGATGTATGTCTCTAGCTATCTTTCTTTTTTTTCTAAATCAACAAATTCTAATGTTTTTCATATGTTGACATATCAGGCGAGTGAAAAATTGAGTGATAAGATGGACAATTTGAGGTCAAAAAACAAAGCTGCACAACTGCAACAAAAGTGAGTACTTCCAATCGATGAACACATTACGTCACTCTTCATTTTCAAATGTATTTATCATTTAGTGCATCATATATACTTACATATATGCATGCATACATACATGCATATATATACGTGTTTGTGTGTTTCTCACATTACATATTTGACATGGATGCAGAGATAGCAGTGAACTATCTACAAGAGATATGCAGAAACTGGTTCAAGCTTTGCCTGAATATCAACAACAAATGGAAAAACTTTCACTCCATGTTGAGGTTTGTTTCCTTCAGTATTTCGTCTTCTTCTTCGTAGTCTTCTCAGCTATCTAATCTAAAACCTTAACTAATCCGGTTTATCTCTTGGTTTATTTGTCTTATAAACCAGCTTGCTGGAAAAATTAATGCTAAAATAGGTGAGGACGGGCTTAGAGATCTTGGTCAGATTGAGCAGGATCTTGTCTTTGGTGATGCTGGAAACAAAGAACTCATTGAATATTTACAAGAAAATGAGGTAAGTTTTGGTTCAACTAACTTCTGTTAAGACCTCATACTTTTCTATGGTTAAACAGTTTTTATTTAAACCTCTTACAGGATGGAAATGATGAAAATAAGTTGAGATTATTGATGATTTATGCATTAGCGGATCCTGAAAATTTTGATGGCGAAAAAGCAACAAGGCTTATGGAGGTAGCGACTTGATTTAATTTCCACTACCTTTATGTCAATAAAAAGTCATTGTTCCCCAAATACTCTAACTTTAAACAATAACTTATTTTGTTTTATTTTTCTTAATACTGTAAAAAATCACCGTACTTTCTTAATTTTTGCAAAAAAAAAAAAAAAAAAAAAAAATCTCGGTACCGAATAATGTTGTTAGTTACAATAATATATACTAGGACAAAGTAACAACTTTTGGCTGTTTTGATCTCTTGTCTTGGCGGGAAACCAACTGCCATTTAACAGTATTATAACTGCAGGGGCATAATTGTAATTCTGCATGTTCTTGACTTAAGGCACGCCTTGTGTAGCCCTGCATCTTTTGTGCTGCGTTGTCCGAATACAATACAATCTAACATCTAGCCTAATGTTTTAAACTATTACAACTTACATACATAATATATCCACATAACATATATTACAAGTACACATAAATAAGTTCATCAAACAAGTTAAGTTTAATCCTTTTATTCTTTGGTGTTTTTCAGTTGGCAAACTTGCCCCTGAAGATATAAAGATAATAGAAAACATGAGATTGCTTGAAGGACCAAAAGTAGTGAAAGAAGAAAAAAAGGGGGGTTTCCTCAAGTTTGATAGAAAGGTAATTTTGTGATGTGTATAAGAAAATTTTTAATTCTTACATCATGACATGAAATAAAAATTGATATATTCTGCATGGTTAAACATAAGGCGAAAAAAGCACTAAGAAAGGATAGACAAGGAGAAGAAGAAACATGGGCTCTCTCCCGATTTTATCCGTGATAGAGGTACTTTTTTAAGCTTCTGTAGTTATTTTTATGTACAAACATGTCAAATCTGTTATGTATTATCTATGTATCCTATTATGAAGTGTCGGTTGGACACTTCCACTGCCACCCCCTAAGTTTTTGGTTGTTGCAGCTTTAGCCCCTCTACTTTATGTTTCAATTAATTGCAAGTTTAGCCCCCCTACTTTCAACTGCCACCCTCATGTTTTAGTTAATTGCAACTTCAGTCCCCTACATTTATTTCATTTTATTATCGGTTGCACCGGCACTACATTTAATTCGTTTTATTATCGGTTGCACCGGCCAAATGTTTGTTTCACGGTTCAATCCGCCGCACGCCGCCGCAACGCGCGGCGGGTAAAATTGCTAGTTACTTATAAAGTGATATTACTAGGATACAGTAATGGTAATACTTTATTTCGTTACATGATGGCTCAGGAATTGATTGAAAAAATTGAAAAACATGATTTGCCGAAGGACGAGTACCCATGCATGAATGAATCAAGTTCTGTTTTAGGGGTGGTTGGTCATGCGCCAAAGAGAGCCGCCCAACAATCAAGAAGATCAAGGAGGACACAGGCGCGTGGAAAGCATGCTTCTGATGATGGATATTCAAGGTAGATTCACCAAAAAAAAAAAAAAACTTTTATAAAATCATCAGTGTATAGTTTACTGTTTTGTCCCATTTCTTTATGAATGGGTCATTGCAGTTATCTTTCATCTCTAACGAGTAAAATTAAAAAAAAAAAAAAAAAAGAGCTAAAAATGAAACGACAGTACAGGTTGAAAGTTTGCCAAAATGTATTACGTGCAGTGACTCGGTGCTAAAAAATGCTGCTACGGATTTAAAACACATGGGACAGCGAATTTTTGTTTTTATCATCGGCGGTTGCCACTAGATCGAGGTAAACATTTTAAAGCTATGATCTGTGCCATGTGTACTCCAGCTCAGTTTCCTTTGTCCTTAACTATACTTCAATGTTTATCTGCAGCTGCGAGTTTGTCACAAGCTTACGACTAAACTGAGGCGAGAGGTTGTACTGGGTTCAACTAGTATAGATGATCCACCACAATACATCACAGTATTAAACCTTCACTTCTTTTTTCCTTTTTTATCTATTTATTTTTCTAGTAACTACTTTTTGCGTATTAAAAAAGACGAACAAATGATTACGGGTCAGCCACCCAACCTCGTTCTAACTGATTACCCGCTCTGCTGATATTGCAAATTTATTGGTTACTGGTCATGGGATGTTTTATTTTTCAAATTTTTATGTGTTGCAGAAAGTGAAGATGCTTTCCATGGCAGAACTCTATGGTTGATAATCGGATACAGCATATTTGTTTCCGTGGGAGCTGCGTTTTTCTTGGGTCCAGTGGATCATGCCGGGCTAGTCCTGTTACGATCTTGCTGATCTCTCTTATATCGTATCCACATAGCAAAATTTTGTATATAATTATTTTAACAAAAAGATGAAATAAACCCAATGCAAAAGCTATGAGAAAAAAAGGATTTACTTTCATTCTTTACTTCATCTTTGTTTCACATTTTTATGAAGATAATCCGAGATCAGGCGTCTAGCATTGAGATAGACAGCGGCGTAATTGTGAATACTAGACCGTAAGTCCATAACTAAAAAAGTCTGAGTGTGATACACCCTTCAGTTCCAACCTAAAACATCGTGATTCAGAAGCAGAATTAAATATTCACATATGTTAGATCACAACACGAATGACAGTCATAAAACGGTATGTGCAAAAACACCAAGCACAAGGCGCAAAGGCCTATGGTAAGGGAGCCACTCGATCATTCTGTGTACATAAATATACAAATCACATTCAAAAAAGGTGACTGGCATTAATGGCGCCAACTATACTCAGAATTAAGTTAACGCACACTGACCCCCTCTTTGTAATTCTACACAATTTCCCCATGCTTGAACACCTGGAGATTCATACCATTTTGGATTCTCGGGGTAAAAGCTATCAACTTGCAAATCAACAAGGTTGTCCGTCTCCATAGTTTCATCATCTCTCATTATAATTTAAAATCGGCACAATCGCTCTTATCCTAAATCCACATCCACATCTCTTCGACGCATAAGGCTCCCTCTTAAACTCTTCAACTTCTTTGACTACTAAGCAGGCTCCCTTGCCGATGACAAGCATAATCCATAACCTCTGCCATAAACAACTTATACCTATTAATATACTTCTGCCTTACACACAACACAACCTTATGCTTAGCAGCCAACTACTGCAACTTATTAGCCACTTCTTTCGCGGGCACATCAAATGACTCCATATATACTCAAACGATGTTATTGTTGTGAGGAAGAACTAAGAAGGACGACGAAAGATTAGTCTACTCTAACATGATGAGGGTTTGGATGTTGCAGATCCATAAAACATAAAAAAACAAACCAACAAACTTTTTGTGTACCCCCAACTTTAAAGTCACAAGTCACATATTAGGCCTTATAGGTACTTTAAAGTTGAAAGTATCGATCTACAAAATGTTTGATAACAAATTGCAATACTATGATCAGATCCAATCTTGATCAGATTAGAGAAACTTTGTATATATGGTGACCTTGTTTAAATTATTTTTATGGCGTTTTCCACTATTTTTATTGCACTTCTTCTTCAAACTCGTCTTCTTGGTATTCTTCTTCTTCAAACTCTTCTTCTTGGTTTTTTCTTCTTTATCCGAATCGGGAAGTATTTGAGGTGTTGGGTCACGATATAGTAGGTTTTGGTATTGAGGGGTTGGATCGCGATCCGTGAAACTTTTACTTAATTGGTTGTACGTCCATTGGGTTGGGACTTTTACCCCACAATTGTTAAACTGACATAACTTTTTCATACAATAATATTTGTTTTCAAACAAAGTTACACCAAATTAACGATCTTTTTATTCTCTTTAATTAAATTAATTTTTTTGAAATATATTATGCTATGAGAAAATTATGTCCGTTTTAAAAATGATGGGAAAAAATAAAAGAGGAAAAGGTTAGATAGACTTTCCTTGACCTATGTGAAGTCTCTATGTGGGTGAGTAACGCTTGGCATGTATATTTTGGTGATTTTCCTTTTAAAAGTTGTACATTACACCAAACTAGATTATATAACAACCAAAAGTGGTTTAGTACAAGTAGATACTGGAAACATGCAATGGTTAACATTGTTGTTAGAAGAAACACTAGAACAAAGTCATTATCTTCAAAAGATTGTCACTCATTGACTTAGGTGCGTAGTTTGCCAAGAACTCTCGAGTAGCACTTCTAAATCGCTCTCTTCGGTTCTTGGCTTGTTGAGGTGTCATCTTGGGGACATATGGGTATCGCAAGTGACGTTTTCGCAGTTATAGTTGGTTCAGAGTGCACGATACGGTTGAACTAGACAAAGGTGTAGGCGTCGACCAGAAACCATCGAATGATGATTGGTTTGGTTGATCTAGCTGTTGTGAAATTGAAATCTGAGCACGAATGTATGACAGCTCTGCTTGCAAGTTATTGACCTAAATCACAACATGAAGAATTTAGGGTTTCTGTGGCTTTTTCTTAGCATTGTTGCATACTTGCATATATATTATAAGTAAATCAACCATTTCTATGATGATTACATCTTGTTACAAACTAATCATTATAACCAATTATTAAAAGAAAATAAACCTTCTACTTATAGTATAACTTTTTTACTAATATATGCTTTATTTAAGCATGCCCGAATTTTTTATTTAACAAGCAAATTAATGTTGTATGGAATTACCAATAATACACAAAGATTTAAATTGGTTTAAAGTAGTAAATTTCCATTGGGTTTTATGCAGTATTACTATTATGACTTATAATATACGTTATATATTCTTTAGAATCTATACATAGGGTCAAGATCCTGTACAAATAGTGTTTTTTGTGAGAAGTGTGAGAAGCAATTTTGTCCATTAGATTAGATTAATCTAGGGTGGAGATTAAATGGGTGGCAATTTTGTAATTTGTGTTTAATTTTTAATAGCTAATTAGTTGCTTGGAGGGTGTAATGGTAAAAACACACCTTATATTTAAATAAAAAAAATAAAAAACCGTCCATCACTTCCTACATTTACTCTTCTTCCATATCTAGAACCCCTCAATTTAGGAAACTATAATAAAAAAACAACTCATCAATATTTTCAGTAACTATAATCTTCCTCCCTCTCTCATTTAATGGAATCAGATCAAAGATTAATGATGAATATAAAACACACGGCCAGACCTTTATTATCGGTGTGTTTTTTTTAACGAACGATGATGATGAAGACGCCGATTGCTGATGAAGATAAAAACAAACGGCCAGATTCACGACCGGATTCACACCAATTGTGTGTTTTTTTGTTTAATATATGCACTGAAGAAAAAAAATGTCGGAGATCGTGGGTGAAAAAACGACGAGCGTGGTGTTTAAAACATCTGGAATCACTATATTGCATCCTGTTGTGTTTTACGCTCCTAAGTTATACGAAGGTTTTTTTTAGGTTTCTTTGTGTATTAGTCGGGTTTCTAACATGGTGTTTAATTTGTTTCCTTTTTTGATATGTTTTTTGGTTTTATGGTTCGTGGTAATCGAGATTGTTTAAAAGTTCTTGTTTTTTGATGGTTGGGGATGGTGTTGTGTTTTTCATGATCATCCTGTTGTGTTTTATTCTCATAGGTGATATGAAGGTGTGTTGAGTTTTCTTTGGTGTTTTTAAGAATATGGAACATGATTTTTACATATAACACCATGGATTGAATACAAATACAAAAATATTATTGTATGTTGTGTTTTATCGTGATCATCTTAGTGTGTTTTATACTCATACGTGATATGAAGTTGTGTTCAAAATTCCTTTGGTGTTTTAAGAATATGGAACATGATTTGTATATATAACACTATGGATTGAAAAGCAAAAAACAAATATCAATGTGTTAGAAAAAAAACCATATGGATTAAAGGCCTTAAACAAATGTTGGCTGATGTTACGAATGAATAAAAAAAAGAAAAGATATCTTCCTTAAAAAAAGGAAATGTAAGTAAATGTATTATACTTTCCAAAAATAATTAATGGAATAATTATAATTATTAGTTAAATTGACTAATCTACCCTTGTTGCAAAATAAATAATAATGCCACGTGTCAAATTTCTATTGCTTCTTACACTTCTCACAAAAGTTAGCCTTTGTACAGGAACT
>JAUTDX010001710.1:0-63302 GCA_030844895.1 Ambrosia x helenae | reverse complement strand
ATTGTTACGTGTGTATTGTGTTTTGTGTATTGTTCTCAAGATCATAGAAAATGGGTAATATGTTTCACGGCAACCGTTTAATTTTGATAGAAAAACGAGCTGGGAAAACCGTTGGTACCATATGGGCTTTACGGCATTACCCCGTTTCCCACAATAAGTGTTGTCGCTTAACTCCCAAGAATCATATCATTTTTTGGTATGATAGACTCTTTCTCTTTTGAGTATGTCTTATGCACCTTCTAAATCATATTAAGTTCAATGTCACTTTGATAGTAAGTATAAAACACATATAAAATGATGTATAAAAACACATATAAAAATGATTGATTTACTCAAACAATCTATTATCTATATAAATATTTCATAACATAACATTGAGAGGAATGTGATTTTTTTTTGTCTTTTGTGTTTTTTTATAATAAACTTTAAGGTTTTCAATTTTCGTAACAAAACATTGGTTTCTATAATTTTGCAACAAAAGTTAACTTAATAAATTTTGCTTTTTATATTAAGTTTTGTTTTATGCTTTTCCATGGATTGGGTTCTTTATTCGGTTGCTATTTAGCACGGTGTTTGGTGTCGCATTTGATCACCAATGACTTTTTTTACTCCCTCGACTTTTTAATATGTGTCGGTGTAAATTCAAACCCCGTTTACGCTTTTTCGCCACGCGAGTCACTTGGTGTTAGAACTTCGTGTTTTTATTTTATTAACGTTTTTTTCCTGTTTGTAGTCCATAGTTTGATTGCTACTTTAGCATAGTTTTTATGCCCCACCCGTCACACAACACTGGTAGCATAGTTTTACGCTCCGTGCTTAAAACGAACTTACTTAATTAAATAATATAAGTATCAACATTGTGTAACACGTAACTCAAAATTGGGTTTTAAATTATACTTTTATTTTATTCACAAATGGTTTTTTGGAAATAATTAATAAAAAGTCCACATTTATAAATGATATTAATTTTTTTTGACAATTTAATTTCATTTAAAAAACCAACAAGAATTACAAGTGAGCGACGTGTAAACGAGCAACAAGCTGTGCCACCACCACTTTTTGAATAGTAAAACATACTCTATCAAAAATAAAGTTTGTGTCCTTGGCCGCATGAGAGTTACTCTGCACCACCCTTAGCACTCGATCTAAAAACTGGAGTGCTTCGGGAGCAAGGCCCCCAATTGTGTCAAAAGCGAAGGGCACAAATACGTGTTGGTTTTCCAGACAAGCGCTTCATGTTTGTCAACTTTTCTTCGATTCCCTTTTAAGACTGCGTGCCCTGCCACAAACCCCGAATCCCGAAGTCCCACCAAAGGAGACACCCCTGTGAGATCAATGCACGCGTTTTTGCCCTGCGCCACACCCGAACACAAGGACATCCGCTGGCCTTAGGGTGGACCGCTCCTCAAGTGGATCCATCAAAAACTTATCAGGGCTTCTTGAATCCATGCTCTTCGTAAGACGTCCCATAAGAAGTTCATCCTAAATGCAATCCTATATTTGTTTTGTAAGAATATACTTTGAAAAAAAAGAGGTAGATCCTAACTCGTAACTTTAAAGAAGACTTGACTAATTGAGAACAATGAGAACTATTATGCACCACATATTCTCTAGTACCATTTTTTCCTAAATCATCAAGATTTTCTTGCAAGGATGTTTTTTTTTTTTTGCATTACACATATGTGTTAATTTTCAATTATATATATGTGGTGTAAATTGTGAAACCTGTATGTATGCTACTTAGTTTTTAAGTTCAAACACGTATACACACATATGTATATTAAAAAAAAAAACATGTTCTAAACCCATAATCTTCCTTTCTATACATGTATTGCAATCATTTCTACATATTTGTACATATATGTATATTACAAAACATGTATGTACATATACGTTACAATGCTAATTTTTGTAGTTCTAGACATGTATATACATACATATACGTATAAAATGCAAAAAAATAATTAATTCTTGCAGGAAAAGTTGCGATTTAGCAACAAAAAAAAAGTTTTACCCTTAGAAGAAACTTTTTTGCCCCTTAGAGAAATATATGATGCAGAATGGTTAATTAGTTCTCAATTAGGTCAATTATTCTCAATTTATCCAAATATATATAGGGTAGGGATTCTAAGACCTCTCGGTGTGGTACCGGCATGAGGCAAGGCAAGGGAAGTCCAGCGAGTTGCCGGGCCGGGCAACACCGCCCCCCTTGGCCGGCACGGCAAACCCGGCAATGGAAGGATTGAGTGAAGCCGGGCCTATTGTGAGAAAAAAAAAAAAGAAAATGCATTAAATATTATAATAATTAGAATGGTGATGGGCCTCCTCCACACCCCTAGGAGCATCATCCCCATGATTGTCCTGGCTCACGCTTACGTGGCAGGTGAGGTGGAGGCAAGTCATGGATGATGGGCCTAAACCACACCCAAGGGTCTAAGAGAACCAACCCATATTTGGAAACTGTGAGAACCATTCTGGGCCACACATTTCATATAAAGGCAAAAACAAAATATTTTTTTTTTTGCTTTAATCGCACATTTTTATGCAAGAATTTTTTTTTTGAATTTATTTTTCATTTATACATATGTGTATACAACATTTTTCAGCTATAACATATTGTTATATTGAAAAAAAAATACAAAAAAAATAAAATAAAAAATTCTTGCATATAAACCAGCGATTAAAGCAAAAAATGTTTTTTTTTTTGCCTTAGATGTGGTCCAGAATGGTTCTCACAGTTCTCAATTTGAGAAAAGGTTTCTCATTTGAACCAAATCCTATATATATATATATAACTTATAATTATGGAATAAAATAATTACTGTATATCCAATAATTCTTATCAATTCAATCCCACTATAATATTATATAATAAGAAAGACACATTAGACATGTAAAGTAGGTGCAGAGGGTTTATGAGATTCATAAGGTGGGTGCTGAGCAAGATGGAGAAGCAGGGCACGTGCATTACAAACTCATCATGCAAAACTTCATATCATTTCAACAAAAAAAACCAGTTGTCAGGTTTGATTCTTGAGCTATGGTTACATGGTTTAACCAAACCCTAAGTGGCAGCTACATGGTTCAACCCTTGTGCATTGGTTTAAACCGATATAGAAGTAAAGCTAGCTATCTTTGAATGCAAATGAGTTAGTGGTTCATGTGCCCATCTTCACCATCATGACCACCATAACCTTTGCCCAAAATGGCCGGTTTAAGCTTCATTTTTTCCAGGGTGCACGGAGTGGGCATGGGAAGTCCTCTATGGGGAAAACACAAAAGCACGCAGCCACCACGTGGTAGGGGTGAAATCCTGCTTCAACCTCCCGAGTGTGCCTTCAGGGTGTACTAAGCTCGAGGGGCGAAGCTTATTGAGGGTCAGGGGTGCCCTGGCCTCCTACGATTTGAAAAAATATTTGGGTCCTCGTGACTCTCTCGTCCCCACATTAATTCAAAATTTCAAAGTTCGTCACTGCTTAGTTCACCTCAGATTGGTAAGTCCATTAATTTTTTTCGTCACTGCTCAGTTCACCCTCAGATTAGTAAGTCCCATTAATACTTTTATATCTATTTTTTTAATTAATATATATCCTTACAAATTTTGTTATGTAGTAATTTATTTAAACTTGAAATCTTAAATATTTGGAGAAGAAGCTAAAACATTCTTAGTTATGAGGGAGCTTTGTATTACAATTAACACAAAAGTTGTTAGGTAATATATAAATTCAACCTTTGTTGAAAAGAGTTTTTAGTCACTGTTAAATTTCTTTGATGTTTGTTGCTGAAAATAATATTTGATTAGATTTGTTAACAGAAAAACTACCAATTTTCAACGATTTAGGCGAGATATCACTACTACAAGACTGACTATATATCAAGGAGGTATTTTTTTTGACAATTGAATCATTTAACATGCTAATTCTTATTAATCCAAACTTTACTTTTACATTAAATTTTAACACGTTAATGTTTTCACTTATTATTAATCTTATATTAAATTAACCCTTGATCCGTTTCGACCATTCTTACAATTCAATAACATTTAGTCATTGACTCAATGCCTCGTTAATTTTCATTACTATTACATTTTGTAACTCATTTTATCTTAACTCTATCATTTTGTAACTTTTAAATAATCCCAATTGAGTTGTTAATGTTTTTTCTTATAATCTTTATCGATCTTAAAGGATAATTACAAATTACAAAAAATACAACGTTATATAACATTTTCTCTCATTCTGAATTTCTATTCGTATATAATAAAATAACTTAAAATCTTGTAAAGTCAGAAGATAAGATTGTTCATCTAAAAACTTCCAGCTGTCGAAAAACAAATAAAAATAAAATGAACTATTTTAACTAGGAAGCACGGATAAAGTTAAATAGTTCACGAGAAAGATAATATAAACTTTTTTAAAATCTAATGAAGTTCCGTAAAAAAAGGATAATTCTTTGCTGATACCTAATAAATAAATAAGTAACTAAGCGGGTATTTGGGATTGATTTTTCAAAACAGCTTATGCGTTTTGGAAAAGCAGTGGTGGAGCTGCTTTTAGATTATTGCATTTTGGTAGCCTAAAAATTCATTTTAAAACTCAACCCCAAACACACTAAAAACTGACTATTTGCGTTTTCAAAACGCAATAATCTAAAAATCCATTTCAAAACGCAACCCCAAACACCCCTACGAAACTAATTGTTTGTTTTTTTATATTCCCTTACTAAGAAAATAAATATTTATCCGGCCACTAATTTTAATTACATATTTTAGGATAGAGAAATATGTAATTGACTTTTAAATTGGAAAATATGTAATGAATTATTTTAGCAATGGGAAAGATGTAATTAAATAACCCATTGTTTTACTAATTATATGAGTTTAAAGAATTATTTTTTGTCTTCTCTTATTTCACATATTTGTATTTTATTGCTTAGTTTAAAAAAAGCTAGTACATTATTAGTAAACTTATTATGTATATAATAAGTTATCACATGAGGTTTATAGTGTGCACACTTGTATGAAGTGCCAGTGCGTGTGTATGAGTGTATGAGTGTATGAGTGTATGTGAGTGATGTGTGGGTGTGATGTGTGGGTGTGATGTGTATGTAGTCATAAGGTGCATGTGTACATGCACTAAATACATAACAGAAGGGTGTGTTTTTGTATTTATACACAGTGTTCCACCTGTAATGATTTCCTAAGCAATGAGATTGTAGTTATGATAAAATTCTGGGCTGCTGGAGTTTAATGGGTGATTTGCCTTTCTAGGCATCACACGAGCTCCGGACTAGTATAACATAATATGCTAAAGACTAGTATAACATAATATGCTAAATTATTAGTTAGTAATTGTGTGAATTATTTAAATTCAAAGTATATTAAACTATTAGTTAGTAAGTTGTGTAAAAAGAATCTAATTACCTATTCAAATAAATAACCCGTATGTGTTGGAAAAATATTAGTGAGATGATTTTTCACAAATTTTAGATTATAAATAACTGTATTTATATATGAGTTATGTAGATAATTATATATAAATTTGTGTTATGTGGTGTGAGAGTTTCACACGAACAAACCAAACCTCATTCAAATCCGAGCTAAAATGAATGATATATTGAAGCTCAAAGTTGAGTGGTTGATTTAAATATTTTTAAACTTTGGTGACTCTAGAGAAATTTTTATCTTTGTCAAGAAAGAGTTTTTGTTTTGACCTTACAAGAATTATCACAGGAACCATGAATATGTCTCATAATTTTTATTATTTGGATATTAACTTGTCATATGAATCAAATGAAGGTTTTATCTAACTCATAAAATAATTTTTTGTTTGGCTCTCCTTCTCCATTTCTTCTTATAACTTTTCCCTTATCAAAGCTACTTAATCTCATAACTCATAAATTGTGACTTATGACTTTTCTTCAATTTCTCATTTTCAAAGCATAAAATCCTTCATAAGTTACTTTTCAAACAACCATCCAAACACTTTTGTTTTAACTTATGACTTATTGGATAAGTCATAAGTTAAAAGGAGGTGTGGAAATGGAGAGCTAAACACGCTCTTAATAACAAGCTAGATATAGAGTTTTGAGACGAGTATAAAAAAGATAGAAGAGAAATGTTTTATTAAAAAATATCATAAAACTTAAAAATGGGTACTCTTTAATTCTTTCACATCACCAACTTCATCCTATTATTTTTCACATAAATTGAAAACACCTCAACTTGGTGTAACCTTAGGCGCGTGAGCTAGGGGTGTTCAACGAATCGAATTTCTCGAATTTCTAATATTTTTGCCTGAATTCGTATTCGATTCGTATTCGCTTAAAATTCAATGTATTCGATTCGTATCGAATAAGAAACTCTAATTCGAATCGAATTCGAATAAATTCGATTTAGTTCAAAATTACCATAAATAATAAATTGTTTTACTTTTAGTTTTAAAACTAATATAAACTCATTATTTTTAACATATGAAATACAAATCTCCCAAAATTGATAAACAACAATATGTCAAAAACGAGAATAGTAAAATTAGTATAGAGTATAGTTTGTTAGAGTTTTATAATGTATAATGTAAATATGTAAAATGTGGTTATGGTAAAAGTTGTAGACTATGGATTCTTAGATTCTGACCAAAATTTAGAAGTTCTTTTTTTCAATGTGTATATTTGTGTGTATAATAATGTGTATGTGTGTATATATATTTAAAAATATACATGTACAGTTTTTATTCGAATTTCGAATCGAATCGAATTTAAAATCATAAATTCGTATTTGATTTACTAGACTCGAATTGAATTGAATTCGAATTCTTAATAATCGAATCGAATTCTTGGTAATCGAATCGAACTAAGTCGAATTTCGAATTTTTAGAATCCGAATCGAATTATGAACACCCCTAGCGTGAGCCATTTTTTATTGTACACATATTCTTCCGGTTGTTGTACCATGGGAGACAGACATGTTCGTGTTAGAGGCGCGAAATATGTTTTAAGGGAAGCGTATCAAACATGGCGCATACATGAATCAAGGATACTACAAGACCACTTGTTGAAGTAGGGATGAGTTCAAGACGGTGTCGGTACCAAACCGATACTGATCCCGAAAACTCTCAAAACCCAATACCGATACCAAAAACATATGGTACGGTATCGGTTCGGTATCGGTAGGGCTGAGCAAATAAACGGTTCCGAACCACGAAAACCGAGGAAACGACGTCGAACCCCTAGAACCGAACCGAATTAATGTTATAGGTTCCGGTTCTCATAATTTCGCAAAATCGGTTCCCGGTTAAAACCGACGGGTCCGGCTAAGAACCGTTAGAACCGGTTTGAATTAAAATAAGTATTTAAAGACCTATTTATTTGTTTGTCGAAAGATATTGTTCTTCTTACTAGCTTCCTAACTATCATCATCGTCGTCAAAGATAGAAGTATATATAGGTTTCTTAATAAGTTCGCATGATAGAAACTAATGTCACTCGATTGGCCGTTACTGCTCTTTTATATCAAAGATAGAAACTATATTGTTTTTTTTTTTCAATTAAAATTGTCTGATACACATTCGATTATTGTTTGTTTGATTATTAATTTGTCTCTTAACCATTAGAATTTGATCAGTTTCTGTTATCGTTTAAAACATTTTATTGTTGCTACTGTTAGTTTTGATGGTTTGAACTTTCAATGTTGCAATGTGATATGTTTTGGTTGGTTTGATTGTTTTTGTTTTTTTTATTTAATTGTTAATTTTAGGATTTTATTGACAACTGGTTCCGGCCTAGAACCGTTACATGAGAACCGTTTAACCCGATTCTGAACCGAACCGATTAGTAATTATCGGTTCCGGTTCTCATATTTTGGTATAAACGGTTCCCGGTTCGGTTCGGTTCGGTTCGGTCTGGTTCTGAACCGTTGCATAGCCCTAGGTATCGGTATGGTACCGGTATTCTACTTTAAAATACCGATACCATACCGATATCAAAAATACCGAAACCGAACACCCTTAGTTCAGTACGAGATCGTTATCGGTATCGGTTCGGTATTCGGTGCAATATGCTCATCCCTATGTTGAAGTACTCGTAGAAGATTTCGTTGAATCGAGTTCACTACTCCATTGGTTCGTACCTTAACTAATCTATAACTTATAATAAAAGAATTGAACTTTGATGATGTGGCATTCAATTGAGGCCTTAACCCCTCCTTGAATGTGCCATGTGGCATCATGTAGGATTTTTTAATTTTTGAGTTTTTTTAATAAATCTATATATATTATAATTATTTTAGGAAAAGATAAGAATTTAAAAACAAAATTAAATTTTCTCTCTAATGTTTCCCCCCATAACTTTTAAACGTTAATATCTTTTATATACGAGATTTTTTAAAGAAAAAAACTACACCAAATTAACGAGCGTTTTATTATCTTTCCAACGAGTACCATAGTGCTATATAAAAAACAGAGAAAAAAACAACTATTTTTGTGGGGTTTTGTTTTCAAATATATTTTACTCTACTAATAAATCACAAACGATAAACATAACTTCATAGGTAGAGATTCCTTTTTTTATATTTGAATATTATAACTTATGGCAGAAATTTGTTTAAAACAAATAATAATAATAATAATAATAATAATAATATTATTATTATTATTATTATTATTATTATTATTATTCATTAATCATGTATTGGCAAATCATTAATTATGTTGTCATATTAGATATTTTTATTATGTTATATTAGATATTTCAACCCCGGGACACTCCCGGGATAAAAGCTAGTTATGTAATACTTCTTTTATTTAATTAACCGATATCATCTACATATCTTGAACCACTTATATATAATTAACAAACACCAAATATTTGACAAAATATTGCAACAATTAGAAATTAGAACCGACACAAGCTGGGCTACCGGCCTCACCCCTAAAAGCTAAAAACAATTACTTAGACAACAACACAAGAACAAACGTCAACCACAAATTCCAAACCCATCTAAATCACACTTACTGCAAACAATAATTAAATGTAAATTATTTAAGAATAAAAAAGTTCACAAGATTTTAAAGAACTCTTTGTGATAGATCTTGTTTTTATGTGAAATCAGTTTTTTGTTTTTTTTATCTGACATACATATTATTGTTATTTTTTCTGACATATACGTATATCATGTAAATATTTGTCTCATCCCTATGAAATTTTAAGTTATATACTAGGGTATCGTCAAAGTTATGAGGCATTTGCTTTGTTATATACGGTAAACAATCTACTATATATTCTTAAAAATTCTAATTGCAACCTATAGTTTTACAAAATAATTTTGGTGGATCATCAAACTCGATACACTTTGTTTTTTTGTAGAACGGCAGAATATCATAAAACTACATGATCAAGTACCAATTACTATATGATCAAGAACTAATTACTAAAGCAGCATCCACTATTTTCGAAGGTGAAATCCATCGCAACCTCATAGTCGGAATAGAAGGATAGGGTTGCATCGGATCAGATTTCTTACATTTTCATCCATTTTATATACTTTATTTGAAAAAAGGACATCCATTCTTTTTTTTAATAAAGTTCCCAAACAAAAATTCAAGTTTTGTTACTGATTTTTGAACCAGGTTTACCCCATAGAGATATTGAATACAGGGGTATTCCTTTTTCCACTGTAATTTTGAAAATGAACGTTTAAATGTCCTTCAAATTAAGTAGGTAAATAGTTCCGACACATATAAAATGCGGTTAAACCTAATAAAAAAGAATTTTTAGTAATTGGTACATGTTTTGTTAAACCTCCAATAAGCACTATATTCTCACTTTTTTTAGACAATATCCAACAAGAGTTTTCATTGAGTGAATAACGGATCCCAATCCTACAAACAAATATCCGTCGCAACCTCATAGCTGTCCTTTGCCACGTTTTTGCGACAAATATGGCCGACATGGAAAAAATAGCAAAGCACAATTTGCAAATGACAGTTAGACTTTTGCGATGGAGTACTACTATATTTGGACCACATATCCTTTAGTTTCTTTAGAATATGTAATCGCTTACCCCTGCGTGAACCGGGCCTAAACTCTTGAGTGCCCTGACCACCCTAATGTGTCTGTGACACTTTCTTCGTTGGAAATTTATTGAAATATAATATAATTCGAAATGCTAGAGTATATAATTAAAGTTTTTGGCAATGATGTTGTAGCCTAGTGGTTGCAATGGAGGTGGGAAGGTTTACCCAATTTGTTGGGTTCCTGCCCTGGGAGGTCACATGTTCGAATCTCACTCAGAGTAGGGTTATTCTGAAATGAGGGGCTGGACCTTAGGGGGACCCGGGGACCGGAAATGAAGGGTGCGGGGCTTCGTTATGGGTGGTACCGTTGGCCGTTCAATATATATATATATATATATAATATATATAATATTCTTCACGTATTTAATAAAAGATAGTTTAAATTAAAACAAAGATATAGAAATATATATATATACTAGTGAGAATGCCCGCGCGTTGCCGCGGGTGCCGTGCTCCTACAACATTAGGTTTAAAAATTGTTGACACTATAGAAAACCATATACATGATTATTAATAAAGGATTGAAAGTTTTACAAATTTTATAGTTGCAAAAGGAGTGTTTCTGGGTTGCTGAGTCAACAGAGACTAAGAACACATTTCTTCCCATCTTACCCCCTGAAATAAAATCATAAAACATGAAATGATAATACACCCGAAAACTATTTGTTTCGTTTTCTTTAAGTAAATGATGTTGGTTGAAACTGAATACAATCTTATATCTTATATAGCCTATAAAATCATCTAGTGGCGTTATTATAAAAAACAATTATTCCATTATTGTATGTATTAAGTAATAAAATAAATCTAAACTAAATATGTTGTCTTATAGCTGAATAATGTTAGCATGTGAGGTATAAGTAGATGTGTATAATCCGTGTGATCATATCCAACACATCGACCACTTATAAAAACCAAAGAAACAAAACATTACCTTGATTGACCCAACCCATTTTGAACAATACTAAAAGGTTCTTGACACATTTGCTAAAGATTGCCTATATGTTTTTTGGCCTGGATTTAACACTAAATGTTAATGATTTTGATAGCCATTTATCTTTATGCGTTGTGTTTTATCCCAAACGGGTCAAATGATAAATATCAACCAAAACTAAAATGGGTCAGTAAGGTCTAATGGGTTAAAACTTAAAAGTCGTGAAAACAATAGCGTACAACCCACATGAAAAGCGATACTAAAAAACTTAGATTATTAGTGAATGTATATAATCCTTGTAATCATATCTAGCACACCGGCCACTTATAAAAAACGTACAAACAAAACACTAACCGAAACTACCCAATCCTTTTTAAGAAGCGCTGAAAGGTATGTTTTTTTACCTAGACTTACTACTGAATGTTTCGAGCTAGTTTTGGAGTCTATCGTGCTGTTTTATGTTTACCATGTTTATTAGAATATTCAGAGCATGAGTTAGGTTTTAAAGTTGAACGTCTTATTTTCTATTATAAAGCTACTTGGTATCACAAGATTCCTTATTCAGCGAATAACAAAAGGAATCATGGCATGTGAAAACTGTTAATGTCCACACTCAGCAACTCACAAACTTTTCAAACTTCCCAGTTGGAGTGTTCGAAACATGCTTAATTTGTTCTTTTTTTCCCTTTCTAACTATGGCCTGTTGAACATATATATACATCCGGTTGAAGGTGTATATACATGTGCAATTTTTCTGTTTCTAGATTACTGTAAGATGTTATTTGTACTACCTCATTGGAATTAGAACCCTATGCTTTGTTAATATGCCCATAGTGTACAAAAGAAAAGACCATGTATATTTGTAATTTACAAAATCATGCGTATTAAACTCTGAATGTCCTTCACCCATTAGAAAAAATTGCACATGAAAACCATACATGAAAGAAGATAAAGGAGTAGGTTAATTAATGTATGAACTATTAAGGGTGCAATGTCATTTTATTAAATTATTAAGAGAGTAATTATTAGTTGTCTTTTGATCTGCATAAGACCCATTATCCATCAACAACAACCTCAATCAGCCTGTTTTGATATAAATAAGTAGAAATAGTTGCCTCTAATCTATAGCTTATGAACAAATATTTACACAAGTGTGAAGTACCTGGCCCAGAACAATGGTTGCGTCTGTGTTCTTTGAGTCCAATGCCAAGTCGCTTAAATCCGGGTGCTGTTTATACCACCAAACAATTTCTTTACCTGAGTGCGCACCACTCAAAACCTGCAATGGTTAAAAATACTATTTTATCATAATCTTAAGCTACTTGTTTTATAAAATGATTTAAGGCTCTTCCTTCTAAGCTAAATTTCTCAATACAACACGTCTAACCCGACAAAGATACGTAAAAAACATAAAACACCGTATCTGTAAATGACCAGAAAAATAACATACCTCTCCTGGTATACAAAGTATTGTTATCACTTTAAGCACCATAAGCAAGTACAACCTGAACCAATGACGTATAATTGTAATTGTATATATATATTATAGGCAAAAAAAAAAAAAGTAAACTCAATAGTCT
The DNA here is from genome assembly GCA_030844895.1 of Ambrosia x helenae. Lineage (NCBI taxonomy): Eukaryota > Viridiplantae > Streptophyta > Magnoliopsida > Asterales > Asteraceae > Ambrosia > Ambrosia x helenae. Next base: position 50,722 of record JAUTDX010001710.1, on the reverse strand, counting down.
ATGGGTGAAGCAGATGATACCTAAGGCTGCATTTGAAACATCACAATGATTAAATGAGACAAAGAAAATATAAGTTAGAAGATTTCTAAAAAAGGTTAAAAGGGCATAGCAGATGTATTATATATGACTAACTAAATGTTTGTCGAGGGCTAGTCAATTGATCTTATTGTTAATTAAAGTACAAACCTGAAATAAAAGAGGAAACCGAGATGAAAATAAGAATCGTCTATAGCGGCATTAGGCAACAGTTGGTTAAAAAGCACAGATTAGTGAACGGTTAAAAAGACTATTGTGTGTTCATGATAACGAATCATTGTCACATTTGCTTGATCAACAGTTAATCAATTATGAATGATAAGGCGTCACTAAAACCACCACTTTAAATAGAGGGGAAAATCAACACGTATATGTTCAGGACACACCACCAAACAACATTCAATGGGCAACATAGACACCCACTAACCAACATTAAAGCACCAAGAAAACTTTGAAAAACCAATATTTTCTTAATATAATGGCAGCAACAAATATTAGTATATTATATAGCTAGTAATTAAGCAGGCATGCAATCTCAAACAAGATGGGAACATTGATATAAATTTAACAAAGATCCAGAATTTCCGGCAGCAATACAGAGAATAAGAGTTACCAAAAAAAACACTTAAAAGGCTGCATATCGATCAAAAGAAACGAAGTAACAAACACATCAGAAACATTACCCTTGTTTGAAAGCAGTATCCCCAGTACTGTCTCTACTCAAACATCATACCAGTAAAAGGGTAAAACCGCTATCTCCATCAATCACCCTTCCTCCAGAAACAACACCCTTTAGTGAGTCTAGCCTTGCTACCAGTCGGTTGGCATAACACTATCTGGCAGTTTCCACACACCACCACGGTCTGAGAATGGCTAAAGACTGTGGTTATGTAAATCAAACAAGTAAATCAATACCCAAGAAAAAGTAAATCAATACCCAAGAATTCAATCAAAACGACCAGAAAAATGTGATTACAAATCTACAATACAACTTAAAAAATACAAAAATATGATGATCAGTACCAACAACTAAGCGAGAACAGTCAGAAGCAAAATACAAAAAAAATAGATTAATGAAGGCATTGAGGACAACAATGTAGTCATCAATGTATATTAGTATGTTTCAATGGTAATGTTGAATATAAACTGAAGTACAAACAGTAACTACATACCAGCAACTAAGCGAGAACAATCATTAGCAAGTAAAGTGAAATACAAACAGTAATAGCTTGACCAATTTGTTGCAACTGGAAGAGCAAGACAATTATGTATAGGGTGGGGGTTGTGTATAACAAAGTAGAAACAAAGGTACCTCGGATTTTTGCCTCATCTTCAACATCTTCTATTAAATTCGCCTTACATTTATAAGGAAACAAACTGCATAAACATTAAACACTTAGCGACATAAAACCTTGTTAGGACAATCCCACTGACCTTATCATGATGTGTCTGATTGTATGCAAGAGCAAGTGTGCTTCGCTGTGAGCCACCAAACACCTAAAAAACCTAGAAGTTGAGAGACATAAATGACCCAAATGTTGGTTTCATAAGACAGATTTAAAAGAAAACTTATCGGTGCTGTTCACATTCTTGCATTCAATTGTTGGGGGAGGCATAAAGACTAACAAATAATTGCCATCAATTTTCTGAACATTCATGAAGAACGGACGGTTTCAAAAAGTTGAATAAGTTTTGTTAGTTGCATTACTCACTTGTGCAAGTGCCATAAAAGGTTGTACAGGAGGGTATAAAAGGAAGAAAATGGGTAAAAGTTAGAAGATTACCCTTGTGCCTCTTGATATGCCATCTTAAAGTTTGTGTAAAATGACAACTCTACCCATCTCTCCTCCTTAATAAGGTAACATAGATATATAATTAAAGTTTTTGATGTTATTTATCAATAAATATACATAAGTTTATACATTTTTTTTGAACGGCCAACAAATTGGAATCACTCACGGAACACTGGAGTATCATCGTGCCACCAGTGTTGCCACGCGATCAGATTCCACCACCAAGTCACCAATTCAGGAGGAAACTCATAATTATGAGAAAACCCCCTTTGTGAGATTCGAACCCAGGACCTCATAGTCCCTAAGTCTTATCTCACCACCAAGATACCACTAAGCTATAATGCCTTGGGTACATAAGTTTATACATTGAAGTCATAAAATGCTATAAGTGTATAATTAAGTTTTTTTATATGTTCTTTATCAATAAAATATACATACTTTATACATTGAAGTCATAAATATCGGCAGTGAAGTAAAGGTAACCTCCTCTAGCTAGGTCCTAAACTACATCCGTATGTTTGGTTCCCAATAATCCACTTGTCTTGTCACTATGACTACTGAAAGGATCATTTGTCATTGATAAGCGCATTTACTACACTCAATTTCGTGGTTACACTGCACATTTATGCACTTATTTCTCCTCCAATATATTGTACACTTATGTTGATGGGATATCAACCGATTATGAAACAAAGATACATGACTTAGAAGCCAACTAATGACAACTTAAGGAGATATCTAACGATTCTTCTAACCTCACAACAAGAATACACTATTCAACTCATAAATTATGAATAACGACTCTCTAAACCCTATGTACAACTCTACTATTTAAAATATGATTTATGAAACATTCGTGGGGAAAGCTTTTCAACTTCTTGATTGAAGAATAATTCACTTTCTACTTTGGAATATATATACACATCTTGATTGAAAAATAACTCAATTTTGATTGAAGAATAGTCATTGTTTGACCAATATTATTGGTTTCATGATAGAATTCTTACAGCAAGATGGAGACCGAAATGATTATGAAACAAACAAACATGAAGAAGAGTAAAATAAATTAACAAACAGAACCGGGCTTGTGTTGAACACAATTCCCTTAAACAGATTCGCCGTTTGTTCCTAGGGTACACCGGTTACAAACAGTGGCTGTGGTGCACTGCCGGACTATCCCACTTGCCTGAAAATTAATCGGAAGTATGATTGCTTTTGTTGTGAGTATATATATCTGGTTATGCACAAGAGTATATGATTGTTGTGTATTATTCTGCACAAACTATGAAGTATTTACAGAACACATTAAGCCAACCAGTTTCAATTAATCTGCTGGCTGCACACAGATTAACCCAGTTAAACCTGCACCTGCACAAACGGTTGGCTGCACATTGATTTGATGAAGTTGTTGGCTTAATTCTGCTTGCTGCAAACGTCAGGCCAGTTAAAACTGTTGGCTGCACCTTCTGGAAGTTCTCTAAGTTACAAAAAATATAAGGGTAGCAAAAACCAGCGTCACGCGGGCCCGGGTTTTTCGAGCTGCATTCGTGTCCGCAGGCTGTGCGGGCGTCGCGTTGGTTCAAGAATTTTTCCAAACCGGAACCCATTTTTGCACCCCCCCTGCGTGCGCGGGTAGGTGCCAGAGCATAATGAAACATAAAGAATTTAATCTCTTCCATTTGGTTTCACCTTATAAACTCACCCACTCTTCATCTCCCAACCAATGTGGGACAAAACCACCTCAAATTCACATACAAATTTCCAACAATCCCCTATATGAATGGGAGTTACTATCAGAACAACCTCATTCCGATTATATTTCAACAGTTGAGTTTTGCATACGATAGGTAGGTGTGACCCTTTGAACCTTCGCTCATGAAACGCACTTAGCCCACTGGTTCTGAGTAGACAGCGATGTCTTTGAACTCGTCTGTTGTTTGTGTAGACGACAATACGTTTCACACAAGACTTTCCCTAACAACGTCAAGTCCTCATAGTTGTGTCCGTTATGGTCATGGACACGTGCCCGGTTCTGCGAGAGCTCTTAGGTATTGTGCCCTAACAATACCATTCGAAGCGACCCCACTTCTCTCTCACATAGGTGATTCACTTGAACTAGTTACCTCAGTCGAATCATTAAAAGCCATAGGCTTAGCCTCAATCTTGTCACTTTTAGGAATGGACTAGGAAGCTTACCAGATTCCTATGGCAAGCTCCCACTTTCAATGCGTGGGGTTTACAACAACTCTTCCCTCACAGTGACCTTACATGTTCATACAATTAGGTTGTTCTATTGAACTCAGATCTTGGGATCTCCAGTTAGCTGAGTTAGGTTTCCTTCGCATGAACTTAACTTTCCAAGAGCTTTAGTCCCATTCCCACGGACGACTTCTGAACTAACACTCTGCTTAAGCCTTTTGTTAACGGATCCGCGATGTTATTCTTTGACTTCACATAGTCAACAGTGATAAATCCTATAGAGATTAGTTGTCGTACTGTATTATGTCTACGTCTTATATGCCTGTTTTTACCGTTATACATTGTGCTATGAGCTCTGCCAATTGCCGATTGGCTATCACAATGTATGCATATGGCCGATGCCGGCTTCGGCCACCTTGGTATATCCTCAACAAATTGATGTAGCCATTCTCCTTCACCTGCTTTGTCTAAAGCAATGAATTATGATTCCATCGTGGATCTAGTAATAACAGTTTGCTTAAATGATTTCCACGATATCGCTGCACCTCTAAGTATGAACACATACCCACTCGTTGCTCTGGAATCATTCGTGTCAGATATCCAATTTGCATCGCAGTAACCTTCAATAACTGCTGGACATCTACTCTAATGCAGCCCGTAATGTCGTGTGTATCTCAAGTACCGAAGCACCCGTGTCACGCAAACCCAATGAATTGAACTTGGGTTGCTCGTGTATATACTTAGTTTGCTTACAGCATATGCTAAGTCTGGTTTGGTACAACTCATCAGATACATCAAGCTGCCAATAATTCTTGAGTACTCTAATTGGTTAACTAGTTCACCTCAATTTTTAGCTAGATGTTGACTTCGTGTCAATGGGAGTTCTAGCTAGATTAGAGTCATCTGCATTGAACTTCTCAAGAATTTTATCTACATAATGAGACTGACTTATCACAAGTCCATTATGGGTTCGTGTGATTTGTAGTCCAAAATCACGTTTGCTAACCCTATATCTTTCATATCAAACCTTGCTCTCAGGACGTCCTTTGTAGATTTTATCATTTTCTCATTACTACCAGCAATGAGCATGTCTTTCACATACACACACTTGTCACATTTGTTGATCTTGAACCCAGAATCAAGCATGACATGATCAAACTTTTTGTTGCCATTGTTTTGGAGCTTGTTTCAAACCATACAAGGATTTTACAAGCTTGCATACTTTCTTTTCTTGTCCCTTGGCTATGAAACCCTCGGGTTGTTCCATGTAAATCTCTTCCTCTAGATTTCTATTCAAGAAAGCCGTTTTCACATCCATTTGGTGAACTTCCAAATTTCTAATGGATGCAATGGCAGGGACCATCCTCATGGAAGTTATTCGCGTAACAGGCGAATATGTGTCAAAATAATCCAAGCCTTCTCATTGTTTATATCCTTTGATCACCGGTCTTGCCTTGTATTTATCAATGGTGCCATCTAGCTTCATCTTTTTCTTGAAGATCCATCGATATCCTAGTGGTTTGCATCCCACAGGAAGATCCACTAGTTCTAGGTATGGTTTTGTAAAAAGGAACCCATTTCACATTTTATGGCCTCCTTCCACTGAGGTCCATTCGAGGAATTTACCGCTTGTTGGTAAGTTTGCGGTTCCTCCTCGACCATATAGGTGAGGAAATCTGGACCAAAGGATTTTTCAGTCCTTTGCCTTTTACTCCTTTGGATTTCACCTTCATCGATTTGAGGTTCATCATTTTCAACCTCTTCTCTTGAAACGCTTTCCCTAGTTGGTTTGATGGTCCTGGTTCATCATCTAGAACACTCTCATCAATTGGGTTTGGTGAACCCATTATAGACCTATCCAAGCATGGAAATATGTGCTCAAACCAAGAAGCATCCTTAGATTCCAATATAGTGCCGTTAGACACTCCAGGATTCTTCGAGTCATACACAAGAAAACAGAGTGGACCACCCAAACAAGTATATCCGATGAGCACATAATCTACATTTTTGGGTCCTATCACAAGACGCTTTGGTGGTGTTACAACCACCTTAGCTAAGTACCCGCACACTCACAAGTGTTTGTATGACGGTTTGATTCCCGTCCATAATTGATACGGTGATACGTCCTTCTTACGGGGAATTAAATTTAGAATGAAATTTGCTGATAACAGCACTTCCCCCCACATGTCCTTGCTCACCCCTGAGCTTATCAACATGGCATTCATCATTTCTTTCAATGTTCGGTTTTTCTGTTCCACCATGCCATTTGATTGTGGTGAGTAAGGAGGTGTGAGTTCATGTATGATTCCAGTTTTTGCACAAAGATCAGCAAAAGATGAAACATACTCACCACCCCTGTCACTCCTTACCTTTTTTATCTTTAGGTTGAGTTGATTTTCAACTTCCGCCTTGAACACAACAAATTTGTCAATAGCCTCATCCTTACTCTTAAGTAAGTACACATAGCAAAACCGTGTGCTGTCATCAATAAATGTTATGAAATACTTGTTCCCACCTTTAGTAGGAATAGCTTTCAATTCACACAAATCTGTGTGGATCAAATCAAGTTTCAATAACTGGTGATTCGTTCAACCGTGTGCTGTCTTCAATAACTGGTGATTCTTTCAACCTTTTTGAATGACATTAAAGTTTGTTTTGCTTCGACATAAGTTTCACATTTATAGTTTGAGTCAATATCAATTTTTGGTATTCTATTTAATTTAATCAAGTGACGAATAGAATTAAAGTTCACATGACCTAGTCTACCATGCCACACATTTGAATACTCAAGCAAGTAAGCAGAACTAGCGTTATTCATTCCATTCATGACGGTTACATTCAACTTGAACATACCATTAAGGGCATAGCCCTTACTAACATACATACCACTCTTGGTCAATACGACCTTATTAGACTCAAACACCATTTTTAAAACCAAACTTATTCAACTACCAACCAGACACGAGATTCTTATGAATCTCAGGAACATACAACACATTTTCCAAGGTAAGTTCCTTTCCCGAAGTCATTTTAAGGATCGCATTTCCTTCCCCTTTGATATCAGCAGATGCAGAATTTCCCATAAAGAGCTTTTCACCAGCAACCTCCTTGAAGGTGTTGAAAAGGCTCTTGTCAAAGCACACATGCCAGGCTGCCCAGGTATCAACCCACCAATCCTTGGCATCCGTACCAACCTGGTTTGCTTCGGTGACCATCATTGACAAATCAGAGATCATAGCAACAAGCTTATCAATCATGTTTGCTTGTCAGGCATTTTCATTCTTAGGAAGCTTGCATTCACTTGCTTTATGCCTTGGTTTGTCACAATTATAACACGTTCCATTGAACTTCTTCTTCCCAATTCCACCTTTAGGTCTAAGGTGGGAGCTCTTCTCGTTTATTTTCTTAAACCCAGCACGTTTGTTGCTTCTGTTACCTTTAGATGAGTGACCATGTTCAACAACATTAGCTTTAGCAGTTTTGGGAATGACGTTCCTCTTTTAAGCGACTTTGTTATCCTCTTCAATAGGAAGACGCACAACCAAGTCTTCAATTGTCATTTCCTTTCGCTTATGCTTCAAATAATTCTTGAAATCAATCCAATTTTTGGCAATTTCTCAATAATAGCCGCAACTTGGAATGTCTCGCTAAGCACCATTCCTTCCGCATGAATATCATGAAGAATAACTTGTAGTTCTTGGATTTAATTTATGATAGTTATTGAGTCCACCATAGAAAATTCCAAGAACTTAGCCACCACAAATTTCTTTGTGCCTGCATCTTCAGTTTTATATTTTCATTCCAAAGATTCCCATAACTCTTTGGCTGTCGCTGCTTTACAATACACATTGTAAAGCGAATCCACCATTCCATTAAGGACATAGTTTCGGCACAGAAAATCCGAATGATTCCAAGCATGAATCGCACTCACTGTTTGAGTGTCCATTTCCTCTTCATCAACATGAGGAACAGATTCGGTCAAGAACCTCGCAAGGTTCAACGTTGTCAGGTAAAAGAACATCTTTTGTTGCCAACATTTGAAGTTCACACCGGCGAACTTCTCTGGTTTTTCAGCATGGCTCGCTACCGCTCCAGGCAACGGTGCCACTAAACCAGTGGTAACAGCAATAGCAGGGGTAAACACTGTTGAAACTCCAGCGACAGTGGAGTTCGTGAGAGAAGTAGTAGTCATGTTTATCCTACTTACCCGTGCCTCACTTCCCTCCTCTTATTGGGTTGAGGCTCTCCACACTGCTTCTTACCTTCATAATATTTTTACCTACCAAACATCACCAAAACCGCCCCTGTTATCTCTTCTATACCTTCATGAACCATCCTACAAACATCTCCACGTGTTCGGTTGTCGTTGTTTTCCCAACACGTCGACCACCAGACCACATAAGCTCACGCATCGCTCCGTCATGTTACATTTGACGAGGAAGTATTCCCTCTTGCTAATCCAACTTCCCCACCACCCTCACATACCTTCCTGGCTTCCTTGACCCTAGTCCTTTACCGTTCCATCCTTATTTCTTCAACACCCAACCCACTCCATCTTGCCCAACACCAACTTCTCCCACTGAACCATCCTTCCCTACGACTTCTGCCCATACTCCACTCATCCACACATCGCCCAGCCCATCCCAACCTAATCTCTGGCTGCCACCTCACCGCCCTCCCCAATCCCACATCAAAGCCTAACCCATGACCTTCTTTCCACTTAGCCAGTCACGGACCTAACCCATACCGAACCTCAAGAAGCCACCCTATGCAAACTTGTTCCCGCTAGGGAATTTTTAAGCCCTGACTCTCTTACTCCCTCCACGGAAACGTCTCCCAACATTTGCCCTTTGCCGAAATCGCACATGTCTGCCCTTACCGACCCAAACTAGAAAATTGCCATGCTCGACATATGTGAAGCTCCATTGGCCAACAATACCTGGGAACTTGTCCCGAGACCGCCTGATGTACCTATCATCTGTTGTATGTGGCTGTTCAAATGCAAGTTTCATGCTAATGGCTCTTTAGAGCCTCACAAGTCTCATTTGGTTGTGAATGGAAAAGCCAAACCGTTGTAGTGGATGGTGATCACAGCCTTCAGAAACCAACTTAATCAACTAAAAATGACGTATAACACAAACAAAAACCAACTTAATCAACTAAAAATGAGGTACAACACAAACAAAAACCAACTTAAAACTAGCATAATCCTTAGCCTTTTTGCTTCTGAAGCTCTTGCTTTTGCTGATTCTTGATGTTTGTTTAAACTTTTAAGTAATCCATTTATCACATTTGAATTCTTTGTACTCACCGGAGCCTTCGACCATGAGAAAAAACCGCATCTGCTTACACAACAGTGAAAACGTCGACATGGTTTACTTCAATCCAAGAGGCTCGTAACAATGTTTCAGACCCACATCTGCCAATTGGAGGAACGTCAGTCCAATTTTCATTTCATTGTCGATAAGCAGGCTAATTGGAGCTTGAATTTGACATGCTTGAATAAATTGAAATTTCTAGGGGTTGGGTAGTTTGTCTGATTTGGGGTTGGATTAGGGTGTTAGTGTATTAAGAAAAGAGGAAGAATACATGACGTGAAATGACCCAAATACCCCCCACGTGAGGTGCATGTGAGGCATACAAACGGGAGAATGGACAGACCTCAGTTAGAAGGATGTAATGTGTTAATCCGACAAACGTTAAGGACTCAGGGTGTTAGGGTTGAACTGAACCTGTTAACTCGTGCAAAACACAAGGACGAAAATTGCACTTAACTCTAAAATTTTCGAAGTTTTATGGTAAAAAAATTACAAATCTTAACAGAAGAAAAGCCGAGGCCGGAGCCCATCCTTTCCCATATAGAGATTCAACCTCAAATGCAACTGTTGAGAATTTATGTGACACATCAAGTCTTAGCTTTCCACTGTTACCATATCCTTCCATGGTTGCCTTTTTTTTTCATAATAGTTTGACTTCCATAATCACTTAGGCTAAAGGGTGTGGGGGACATGAAGGAGGTGTGGAGATGCCATGTGGGTAGTGGCTCCACGGAACACCACCCTTTACCCTCTCCACGCATGGTGACTGTGGTATATTCCGCGTCTTCCACGAACCAAAATATTCAATTCAAATTTTTATCTTATTCAATTCAAAGGGGTGGGGAGGACCATCTGTGACACCCCGGGAAAATCCCACATCGTCCTTGGCCAGGAGAGATCCTTGGTTCATATGTAATCCAATGCCACTTAAATCACCAACGCATTTTGGGGCTTAATGTTAGTGGATGAGAGGAGAACTCCACAGTTAAGCGTGCTTCGGTGGGAGCAGTATCAGCATGGGTGACCTCCTGGGAAGTCTTCATCGGGGCAACCAAAAACAAATCCGTGAGCTCTGGATGGGCAACCCATTTGGGGCAAAGCGGACAATATTGGTGGTGAGAGAGGCCGGATGTTACACATGGTATCAGAGCCACTCCTGTGCCGTTCGGGGTGGTGGGTACAACCTCACCAGGGACGATGAGACTCTAACAGGGGGTGAATGTGACACCCCGGGAAAATCCCACATTGTCCGTGGCCAGGAGAGATCCTTGGTTCATATGTAATCCAATGCCACTTAAATCACCAACGCGTTTTGGGGCTTAATGTTAGTGGATGAGAGGAGAACTCCATAGTTAAGCGTGCTCCGGTGGGAGGCAGTATTAGGATGGGTGACCTCCTGGGAAGTCTTCACCGGGGCAACCAAAAACAAATCCGTGAGCTCTGGATGGGCAACCCATTCGGGGCAAAACGGACAATATTGGTGGTGAGAGAGGCCGGATGTTACACATTGTGACACCCCGGGAAAATCCCACATCGGCCGTGGCCAGGAGAGATCCTTGGTTCATATGTAATCCAATGCCACTTAAATCACCAACGCGTTTTGGGCTTAATGTTAGTGGATGAGAGGAGAACTCCACAGTTAAGCGTGCTCAGGTGGGAGTAGTACTAGGATGGGTGACCTTCTGGGAAGTCTCCACCAGGCAACCAAAAACAAATTCGTGAGCTTCTGGATGGGCAACCCAATCAGGGTAAAGCGGACAATATTGGTGGTGAGAGGGGCCGGATGTTACAGATGGTATCAGAGCCACTCCTATGCCGTTCGGGATGGTGGGTGCATACCTCATCAAGGACGATGAGACTCTAACAGGGGGTGATGTGACACCCGGGGAAAATTCCACATCGGCTGTGGCCAGGAGAGATCCTTGGTTCACATGTAATACAATGCCACTTAAATCACCAACGCGTTTTGGGCTTAATGTTAGTGGATGAGAGGAGAACTCCACAGTTAAGCGTGCTCAGGTGGGAGTAGTACTAGGATGGGTGACCTCCTGGGAAGTCTCCACCGGGGCAACCAAAAACAAATCCGTGAGCTTCTGGATGGGCAACCAATCGAGGGCAAAGCGGATAATATTGGTGGTGAGAGGGGTCGGTTACACCATCGCCACACCACTAAGTTGGTTATGGATGATGGAGTGATGTGGTGATCACATGGAGGGTGATAGTAGATAGGGGCTTGACCACACCTTCCACCCTTATTCCTTTTTCCATCCCACAAGCTAAATCTAAAAGTTTATGTGACTATTTGTTTATATTTTAAAAAGAGTAAACCAAACACCGGCAAGACGCCTATGACTAACTGTAACACTGGCGATGCCTAATACATCAGCACCGCAGGAGGCACCAGAGTTAGTAAATAAATAGGCCTTTTCGGTCGTATTTGGACTCATGACTCAATTTTGTTGGATCAAAACATGGACGGCCGACCTTAAAAACATGGGTGGTGTCGCCTCTGTATGAGGGACACTTTGTATTGTTGAAAAGTTGAAGGGCTAATTTGTGAAATATTTCATAAACCTAATTAAAACATTACTTAAACATAACTGAATATAAACTGTAACACACAAAACCCTAATACATCCCATCCCGGACGTCTAGATTGGTCTCTAGAGATGACACGTCATGATCGCTAATCAAGACCGTCCGACCTAGCATCTTGTTGAGTGCGTCTGAAGTCAGAAGATTAAAGGTTCTATTCATCGTACGTAGTTGTGTAATCCTCAGTTCCGTTTCGTACGCTTCAGCCCGGCTAGGTACGACTCATGTTGGACGGATGTTTGTGACATGAGGGTTTGGGGTGACGTTTGTTTGTTTGAGTCTCCCTAATTCGTAGTTGATCAAATTGTAGTATCGCCATGGCGTAGTCAAAGGTCCAATTAAACTCCTCGTCTGTAAGAGGATTTAGATCAACATCTGGTTGAGGAGAAGCGTAAATTGGTTGAGGAGGAATGTAGGTTGGTAAAGGATGAATTATTACTAGGTGAGGATGAGTGTAGACTGGTTGAGGAGAAGGGTAGAACGGAACATGGTTGAACGTTGACGAGAATAACTCATGAGGTTTGAAGGCCTGACTACTTCACTAGGATAACCATCACCCATATCTTTTAATTAGTTTATATTTGGAGTGAATTGTGTGACACCCTAGGAAAATCCTACATTGGCCGTGGCTAGGAGAGATCATTGGTTCATATGTAATCCAATGACTTTTAAATCACCAATGCGTTTTGGGGCTTAATGTTAGTGCATGATAGGATAACTCCGTAGTTAAGCGTGCTCAGGTGGGAGCAGTACCAGGATAGGTGACCTACTAGGAAGTGTCCACCGAGGCAACAAAAAACAAATCTGTGAGCTCTGGATGGGCAACCTATTGTGTAACTTCCGGCCTCTCTCACTACCAATATTGTCCACTTTGCCCCAATGTGTTGCCCATCCAAAGCTCACAGATTTGTTTTTGGTTGCTCCGATGGAGACTTCTTAGGAGGTCACCCATCCTGGTACTGCTCACACTTGAGCATGCTAAACTGTGGAGTTCTTCTCTCATCCACTAACATTAAACCCCAAAACGTGTTGGTGATTTAAGAGGTATTGGATTACATATGAACCAAGGATCTCTCCTGGCCACGACCGATGTGGATTTGCCTAGGGTGTCACACATCAGAGCAAATTGGACAATATTGATGGTGTTAGGGGTTGGATGTTATAGATGGTACTAGAGCCACTCCTGTGCCGTTCCAGATGGAGGGGGCAAACATCATCAAGGAAGATAAGACTCTGGGGGGGGGGGTATTTGTGACATCCTAGGCAAATCTCATATTAGCCATGGTCAGGAGAGATCCTTGGTTCATATGTAATCCAATGCCTCTTAAATCACCAACGCGTTTTGAGGATTAATGTAAGGGGATATGAGGGGAAGTCCACAGTTATGCGTGCTCAGGTGGGAGGAGTATTAGGATGGGTGACCTTTTGGGAAGCCTCCACCGAGGCAAACAAAAACAAGTCCGTGAGCTCTAGATGGACAACATATCGGGGCAAAACGGATAATATTGGTTGTAAGAAGGGCTGCATGTTACAAATTGTAAGTGAGAAGTGTAAATGTATCTTGATTATATAGGATTCTAGAACATGACTCTTGGAAAAAATATACATTGGAATAGTAATTGTTTGAAAAAATAACCATTGGAATGGTAACCGTTTGAAAAAGACCCGTTAGGAAGATTAGCTGTTTGAATACCCAATATTATTCTTATTTTTTATATTTATTTTTTATTTAATTAATTTTGTTTTATATTTTCATATTTTATTTTATTTTAATTAATAAATAAATAATATTCTTATAAGTAAATAAATTATATATAGTACATGAATTTAAATATAGGTTAAATAAAAAAAGGAAAAGTAGCTAATGGGGTGGATGTTTGAAATTGTTAATAGTTATAGAAAAAAGTAGGTTTAAAATGGTCATGGTTTAAAATAATGTGACATGATGATGTGACCGTGTAACTAGTGAACTTGATCTAGAATTGTGGATGCTCTAACGACATATGTTTATTAATTTTCCAATCATAGGAATACACCAATCGTATCATACTTTGTTTCCCCCAAATTAGCATTTAGCAACATCACATTCGAACAAATCTTTTTAAGAAAAACCAAACATCAGTACTACTTGCAAGTTGCAACTCTCAAACTAAAACACAACAAAAAACAAATAAAAAAAAACAAACAAACAAAAAAAAAATACAATAAGAACCATCGATTTGTTCGCTCTTATAAGCGATGGTTCATCTTCAAAAACAAGCAAAGATCATCACATTCGGTTTTGGGACTCCAAACAGTGAAATAAACTTGAACACCACTGAAAAAAAGAGCTATCAAAGCTCCAATGAGTGCAAAAAAGGCCCATGGGCTCTTGACATATTCATGCTTAAGTTGGGAAAAAAGTGTGTTGCTCCAACTTTCATAATGCCTCTGTATCTTGTTCTTAGCTTCCAAGTATGCTAAATTGTTTGGAACTAAATCCGTGCCTATTTCATTGAACAATTTCGCGACTTCTTTATCGCTGCCTAAAGCATTTTCAAGCACCCCAGCTTTTCTAAGAACCTTAACGTCCTCTGGCTGATCAATCAGAGAATCAAGAAGACATATGTATGATGTAACCCAAGCATCACATGCATCAGGTGAGCACATTTCATAGGCTATCAAGTTTAACAATATAGGCTTGGTGGAATCATCCACCGTTATTGGAGGGAGTTCTATATTCGCCGAAAACCACCACTTTCCTTTAAAGAACTTAATATGAGCCAAAGACATAGTGTCACTTGACTTGAAATGAATCCCTACATCCACAAGCTCACTAACATTGCGAAAAGTCCACCTGTGGTTGTCCTTTTGATACGAATCATAATTCTTAGACGCTTTAACCTTTTTAGTAAGTGTACGATGAAGAAGATGAAGTAAATGATTTGGTTCATTGTCAACCAACTCCATTTGTTGTTCTTCTCGACAACTTTGATACTTTGGGATACGATGCCTTAATAGATCTAACCACTTTTGTTTCGGCTTCCTATATGCCAAAATATTGTCATAGATGAACGGTTTAATCTTGATATCACAATCAATGTTCATCAACTTCATCACCTCCCTTAGAACTTTAAAAGGAATTTGGTTTTCTAACAATAGCAAATCTTGATGAGCAAAGAGAATCTGTTGGCTATTCAACTCTGGACAATTTCCTGGTTTTCCACCAAAGATGAATAAAATGTAATACAAAATAAAACAAGAATCCAACAACATCATTTTAATGAACACCTTGTTGCAAAACTTGGTTGTCAAGTTTTCTTCATAAAAGCTTTTTAGTTCTTGCACCATTTCCGGTTCACCAAGCTTTTTGTACAAACATCTTAGGGTCTCCTTGGTTGAAAGGAGCTTCATTGTGAAAACCGGCTTGAGTTTCTCGACCAACTCGAGTTTCTGGTTCCCAAAATGGTGTGGACCAATGGACACAACCTTTGGAACATAGTATTTCTCGTAGTCATAAGTCTCTCTCATCACTTCTGGTACTCTATAGATTCGTGCAGTTGATAGCGGTGGGGGAGCCGCATTGGCATTTATAATTGAGTCGACAACCCATAGTTCATCATCGAGTTCTCCATTATTAACCTCGATGTTGGGCAGGGTTTTGGTTAGCAACGACATTTTTGGATTTGGCAGTTTAGTGTTGGTGAATTATGGTATCAAAAGCAAGTGTTAGTTTATGGTATTGCCACAATGATATAAATAATGTGTTCATGTTCTCCAATGTACTTTTGGACTAGAGAATCTTGAAACTTTAGCTTTGTCTTCAACTGAAGTAAGGAATTAATCAGTTTGATTATTATAAATTTATAATGGATGCTATTCCTAACTTAAATCTATATATATATATAAAACAAAGGTGTTTTGCTGACGTGGCGCCCATTCCTTGATTCAAGGTCCTCTTGAAATCGCCACGTGGCATGTTAATTTAAAGGTTTTGATGTTTTTTAATTATTTTGTTTAATTTTAATAAAAACCAACCCAAACCCTATTCCCAACCTATTCCCGTATTCCTACAATCCTTCAATATTCCAAGGACTATAAATAATAATAATATTATCCCCAATCCAAAACCCTCAAACCCTAGAACCGATCAACAATGGCGGCGAGGAAATCAAACGAAGGAGTGCTAGCTAGGGTTTCATCAACAATATCTGAATCACCGATCGTATACAGAGGCAAAAGAGCTGCATCAGACGCAGGTTATGTTGCTAAGAAGCTTCTCAAGAGCACTGGAAAGGCGGCGTGGAAAGCTGGAACCACGTTTTTGATCCTTGTGGTTCCGTTGATCATTGAGATGGACCGTGAGGCTCAGTATAATGATCTATTCGTCTCTCATCTCACTTCCCCAAACCCTAAAACCTTCCACCACCTTCAAATTGATCGAATCAATCAATAATAATAATCTAATTGAAGTTGTAAGAGAGAGAGAGATCTGTAAGGAAGATGGATTTCGAGTTGAGAAGAGCGAGAGAGAAACTGGAGAAGGAACAAAAGGATCGGAAAGAGAAGGCCAGATTACGATTGGAAAGAGAGAGGAGAACGAAGCAAGAAGCTGCTCGACAGCGTGAAGCCATTGAGGCTGCTCAGAGAACTCGTAGAATCGATGCAATGGAAGCACAGCTTAAGGTTTTTTTTTATTATTATTTTAATTTGTTGTTAAGCGATTAGATTATTACTTGATCCAGTTTCATGATGTTTTAGGCCCTAGAATAGAAGCAGTAGTATGATTTGGATATGTTGATTAATATTTATCAGGTTAGGGCATAGAACAACAGAAAATTTTGATTATTTAATCATTTGTGGCATTTGTGTCGTGTGGAGGCGTGAATTGAAAGCAAGGCAAAAGGTATTAAGTGTGTATATATTATTGCAGTGTCCATCTTGGTCAAAGCTTCTGAGGAATTCTTTGTTATATTAATAGGGTCGTTCTAATTAAACTCACTCTCTTCTAATTCAACCCCCTAATGAACTGGACTTGCATATTCTTCATACAGTGACGGTTACAATAGTTATGGGATCTGGATTCCGTTTATAATTCCGATTAGGACCTGATTATGGTGGTAAGTCCCATAACTTTTGTCCATTCCGTTTATGGTTACTGTTAAGTAAAACAATATTAGGATTATGATGTTAGCATTGGATTTATAGATTGTTTTAGGTTAGGTAGGTTATGTATTGAATATTTGATTTAGAGTTATGCATTTTTTAGCATTTATGATAGGTGTTAATATTATAGTTATACATTCTTTTATGTTAGGTATCAATATTAGTATTGTGAGACTTGGTACATAGATGTGATAAGTTTTTTAATGGTTACAACTTCCAACTTAAGTGATTGTTTAGTTGATTAGGTTAAGAATTATATAAGTCATTAGAGATTGATGAGTATTTAAATAGTTGCAGCGAGATGGCTAAATCTGATGGAGTTAGGTTTTTGAAGAAAAGGGAAAAAAGAAATCAATGATTATTAGGCGCCAAGTGCTAATGTTATGTTTGAAGTTAATAGATCAAATGGAAAATGGTAAAGTCACCTGACCTGAGATTAAAGCAAGGTGAGAGATTTTGTGGTTAGTTAACTTGAGCCATTTTCAATATGTTATCACGCCATATTAGATTTTCTAACCCCGGGACCCTCCCGGGGTAATTCGCTAGTGTGTATATAAAGTTACACTTGTTTCACGTGACTTAAAGAAGCTGACTAACTAGCTTATTAGTTATGACAAAGTTATATGATATGATTTAAAATTTTGTCACCATTTGCATTTTTATCCTTTTTGAATTTAAATCAATTACATGGGTATATATATGAAATAAAGTTTTTTAACATACAATTACACTATATTAATATACAAACTGATTTGAACAGTAACTTTAATTTTTTTATTCATTGTGTTATCTTAAATACCTATTATCTTCAAATACTTTCAATATGTTTATTAGTGGTGTGGTGGTTGAATTGCTTGTTTTATAGGCTGCTTACGTAGGTTCGATTCTTGCAGCCTTGTAAATATTTTTTTTTTGGTCTTTGTCCACCTACCTACCTGCTCATCTATTTCCTCTTCTCCTAACCTTCCAAGTTGTTACATCATCATCGATTATGGACACCGAATCGCCACTTTAAAACCGGATCCTCAAGCCCCGATCTCGAAACATACCATCTCCCCAACATAGCCACCCATTTCGAAAACACTGTCGATCTTCCGACAGTTATCCTTTGTTTTCTGTTTTTTTACTCAAGTTCTTCAACAGACCACCTTGCAAGTAATTCATAACAAGACAGGCTGCAGGTTACACTTCCATTTTACAAAATCGGGTTGTTCTTGATAAACTTATTATGATTTTTGAAGTTAAGAAGGAGGATTATTGGTTAAGATGTCGAGGGGGGGGGGGGAGAGGAATGCTTACTGAAGATGATGGGTTTACCGGAGATGATGGGTTTTACCGGCGCCGGAGGTTGTGAACGTCCGGTGATGAGCTCTCACTAACACACACACACACAAGTGTGTGTGTCGTGTGTTCTTATGCAGAGAAAGGAGAGAAGGAAGGGGTCTTTATATGTGGTCCAAAAAAGAAAGTGTTTGGATATGGAGATAAAGGGCAAATAGGAGGGTGTTTGGTGACGGGATTAGAGCAGATTAGGGAGCGTTTGGCTGCAGAAATACGAAATAGGAACTTGGTTATTATAATTCTTATAAACGGGTGGTCTGGTATGACCCGACCCGTTTACGAGATCCGTAACACGACCTTCAGTTCTCTTTTGCTCGAGTTCGAACTTGGGCGGTTTTTTTGGTTATTTTGTCTCTCTTGATTGCTACGTGTTCTGTAGTCAATTAAACTTTACTGACATTGAATAGATAAAAAAATTGAGTGAATTTAGTGGAAAAAATGAAAACTTGGTTTACTATTTGTAAAGTTCTCCTAAAAAAAGGAATAAATTTATTAAAGAGCTAAATTCTTAATTCTCCATGCCATTTCTTTGTTGATAAGAGTTACCATTTAAATATCTAGGTTGATATGAGTTTTGAATTATGAGAGTTAGAGCTTGATTTATTCATCATTCCTGTTTCCTAATCTTAATATGGTATCCAATGTTTGTACACATCACAAAGCCACAGTCCCTCTAACAAATACAGTCTTTTCCCGTGATGGGGTCTTATCATCGGAAACCGATTCCGATTAACATTCAAAGAAGGATTACAAAGTTTTATGTCACAAATCTCCCAGAACGGTGCAGCGGAAGTGATTTAGCAGGGTTTGTTCGTCCACATGCTGAGATTTACGATCTCTACATTGCAAGAAAGAAGGACAAGATGGGTAATCGGTTTGGGTTCGTCTCCTTGTTGGATGTAAAGAATACAGGGGAGATGGAGAAGAATCTCTCTGGGATTAGAATGGGGGGCTGCAGGCTAAGCGTCAACGTAGCAAGGTACTCTTTAGAAGATGGGGAGGTGGATAAAGGGAAGACGGAGGAGCCGAGAGGCGAAGACTGCTGCTGGTAACGAGTATAACGAGGCTGGTCGTAAGGAGAATTTTACTGATGTTTTCACAGGATCTACGTCATTCAAAGACGTTTTTCTTGGGAAAACCTTTGGTGAACAACGAAGAGAAGACGATCATGTTGGAGGATGAACATGTGGCCCATGCAGAGGTGTTTGGTAAGGCGGTTATCTTAAGGGTTGTTAGTTTTCTAGCATTAAAGAATATCACAGACGTGGTCAATGAGATGACCGAAGGCAAAGGGGTGGTACAGTATATGGGCGGCCTTTACACGTTAGTTTCTTTTCCTGATGCTGTAGAGGCTGAAAGTTTCAGGACAAAAATAAAGACTAACAAGAAGGTGTGTTTTTCGGTTGAGATTTGGATGGGTCAGTCCCTACCATTCGAAAGATTGGCTTGGCTTCGAATTCAAGGTGTACCGTTACATCTCTTAGATAATGATGTTATTAATCGGATTGGTGCACGGTTTGGGAAGGTAGTTCATGAGGCTCAACATGATCAATGGGCTTCGGACTTATCTTTTGATTACGTGGGGGTTCTCTTGACGGATGGAAAACGGGTTCAAGAAGAAGTAATCGTTTCCTGGAAAGGACATAAATATCGGGTGTGGGTGGCAGAAGAAGCTGGGGATTGGTTACCAGACTTTTCAGTTAATCACAGCAAAGTAGACGGGGAGAAGCAGGTGGATGAAGATATGACGGAAAATGCTTCGTCGGAAGACGGTGCTCAGGCGAGTTTGAATGATGATGCTGTTATGGAAAGAGAGCAGGTTGCGGCTGAAAATCAGGAAGGTAATCATTCAGTGGTTAATGAGGCGGTTAATGAGGAAGTTATTTTGGAAAGAATTCAAGTTTCAAATGAAGTTACGGGTAAGGAGGGAGAGTGTAATCCTGATGGTAATTATGGGAATGAAGGTATTATTGGTGAGAGTAATGATAGCATTAAAAAACATGGCTGGACTTTGTCTAAAAAAGAATAAAAGAAAGAAGGGAAGGAAAGGTTGTAAACTTGGGTTGGGCCTGGACAGATCGGGTAGCAGTCTTGAGAAGCCCAAAGGTAAAAAAACCAAGGAGGAGATCAAATGATCCTTTTGGGCTTAATAAACTTATTGGGATTGTGTACTCTTATACTTCGGATGAGATGTTGGACTCCAGCAACAGGGTGTCACAAGTTATTGGGCCAGAGGTAAATTCGCATGAAGGCACAAATGAGGTAGATGGGTGTTTTGAAGGCAGTGGTCATTCGGGGAATGAGGTTGGTATCGAAGGGTCTAGTCATGGTGCTCCTTTAATGGTAGATGAGGTGGCTAGTACAGTTACTTTGGGGCGCAAGTTGGGGGTAGAGCTTCAAATTTTCAGGATCTGACTAATGAAACTATTGTTACGGAAGGTTTACAAGACGGTTTTAAATGAATTGTTTAAGCATTAATGTTAGGGGTATGGGGGTTGTCGGGAAAGACGAGTGGATGAAGGAGTTGAAGAAGTCCCATGATATAGGATTTTTATTAATGCAAGAAACTAAGGTTCAAGGGTTGAAGAGGGATAGCTTGGGTCGATTCTGGGAAGTTGGCTAGTTTGATTTCGAGATTGTGGAGCCTACCGGGTTGTCGGGAGGGTTGGTTACGTTGTGGAGTCCGAGCTGCTTTGATCGTGATATAGTGGTAAAGGATAGAAATTTTCTTGTGGTTAGCGGGTGGTTAAAAGATTATCAAGTGAGATGTAATGTCGTTAATGTTTACGGGCCACAAAACGATGTCCAAAAGCGGTCTTTATGGAATAAGCTTAGAAGCGTGATGGATGGCAAAGACAGTTTGTGGGTCCTTGTTGGTGATTTCAACATGGTTAGATGGGCGGACGAGAGAAAAAATACTAGATTTAACGCGACTAGTGCGAAAGACTTTAACGATTTTATTGATGAGACCGGGTTGAGGGAATACGTTATGAAAGGGAGGAAGTTTACGTTCTTGGCGGGCAAAGGAGGAGGTAATAAACAAAGCAAAATAGATAGGGTATTGGTGTGTTCGGATACCCTCAATAAATGGTCGGACGCTTGTTTACGAGCGCTACCGAGAGGTCTTTCGGATCACTGCCCGTTATTGCTATCCATGGCAGATAAAAACTTCGGTCCAAAACCCTTTCGGTGGTTCAATTCGTGGGTGATAAGGAGGATTGTGCTTTGATTGTTAGAGAGGTTTTGGGTATGGATTGTAATTATGAGGCGGCTGACAAAAAATTATGGTACAAGCTAAAGGTTCTTAGGGGGAAGCTAAAGGTCTGGAGAGACGAGTTCCGGAAAAAAGAAAATTAAGAGTTAGAGGTTTGTAAAATTGAATTGAATAATTTGGATTTATTATTGGAACAGAGGGATCTTTACGAAGAAGAAACTTGGGTTATGGAAGCTAGAGGCAAAGATCTTCAACAGAGAGCTCGGTTAAATTGGGCAACGGAGGACGATAACTCCGCTTATTTTCATAGAATTATTAATGGTAGGAAGGTCTCAAACGCCATCTCGGGTATTGATGTGGAAGGTGTTTGGAAGACGGAACCAACAATTGTAAAAAGGGAAGTTCTTAAATTCTTTCGTAATCACTTTACGGAGAGGTATGTTGTCCGGCCGAGGCTGAATTGTGAGGATTTAAAGACGGTTCCACTCGATAAAAGGGAAGGTTTGATTCGGGCTTTTTCTAGAGAAGAGATTAAATGTGCGGTATTTGATTGCGTTAAAGACAAGGCCCGGGGCCGGACGGGTTCAACTTTAATTTTGTGCAGAATTTTTGGGGAGAATTGGAAGATGATTTTCTCAACATTCTTACCGAGTTCTACGACTCGGGTTTTATTAGCCCCGAGTGTAGTTCGTCATTTATCGCCTTGGTCCCGAAATGCAAGAATCCTATTCAAATGAAGGACTACCGTCCTATTAATTTGATAGGAATGATTAGTAAAGTTATATCGAAGATCTTGGCGAACAGAATTAAGGAGGTGATGGGGGAGGTTATTTCCGAATCTCAGTCGGCTTTTTTGAAGGATAGATATATTTTGGATGGTCCGTTGGTTCTTAATGAAGTTGTTGAATCGTTAAGAAGAAGGAACAAGAAGGCGTTTATTCTGAAGATAGATTTCGAGAAGGCTTATGATAATGTTAATTGGAACTTCTTGGTGTCTATTTTAGAGCAAATGCGGTTTCTGGATAGATGGTGTATGTGGGTTTTGGGGATATTGAAGTCGGCTAGATCGGCAGTGCTAGTAAACGGGTCGCCTACGTTTGAGTTCTCGTGTCACAAAGGCCTTAGACAAGGTGACCCTCTTTCCCTTTTTTGTTTTTGATAGTGATGGAGGCGCTCTCTTGTATCATAAACAAAGCCGTTAGTATTGGAGAGTTCAAGGGTATTAAATTGCCAAACGAACAGGTTAGTATATCCCATTTATTGTATGCCGATGATGCGCTAATTGTGGGGGATTGGGCGGAGATAAATGTTCTAAATTTGACCCGTATCTTAAGATGTTTCTATATGGTTTCGGGTTTGAAAATCAATATAAATAAATCAAATCTCCTTGGGATTGGGATCGGTAATGAGGAAGTAGATAACCTGGCGATGGTTTTGGGTTGTAATCGTGGAGAGTTCCCTCTAGATTATTTGGGTATTCGAGTGGGGGCTAATATGAATAGGTGTGGTAATTGGAAGAAGGTGGTAGAGGTTTTTGAAGGTAGACTCGCTTTATGGAAAGCAAAGCTTCTTTCGATAGGGGGTCGTCTTACCCTTATCAATTCCGTACTTGGTAGTTTGCCGATATACTACTTTTCATTATACAAAGCCCCGAAAAAGATAATTGAGAACTTGGAGAAAATTATGAAGCGTTTTCTTTGGACCGGGTCAACGAAAAAAATAAAATACATTGGGTTAGTTGGGAAAAGGTGACTACCCAAAGAAACAAGGTGGGTTGGGGATAAAAAGATTGCAAGTTGTAAATGAGGCGCTATTGGTCAAATGGGCTTGGAGGTATAGGGCGTTTCCGAATGCGTTGTGGCGTCGGGTCATAGATGCTTGTCATAAAAAAAAGATGGATTGGGAGTTTCTTCCTGTTAACAAATATGCAGGAGGGAATTGGAAAAGCATTGTAAAGGTTGTTGGGGCTATTAAATCAGGAGAGGTTCATTTGCACTCTTACATTCGGCCCAAAGTTGGAAGGGGTGACGGTGTTCGTATCTGGTTGGATGTATGGCAGGGTAACGAGGCTTTAAGGTGTAGATTCCCTCTTCTTTATCAGCTTGAATCAGATAAGGGATGTTATATTGCTGATCGAGTGAAGATGGTAAACCACAGACGGGTTCTGAGCGCTGAATGGATGGACAAGATTAGCTCGGTTGATGGTTTTCAGCAGTGGTTGCAGCTGCTGGTTGTTGTGGAGCAGTTGGAGCTCGCTGACAGAAATGACGACTGGGTTTGGGAGGGGAAATTCTGATGGGGTTTTTCGACTAAGTCAGCGAGAGAATGCATTTTAAAGGGTGCTGTTGGGGCTGCAAGTTTTGTGCTTAAATGGGTTCCGTGGGTTCCGAGTAAGTGCCATGTTATGGTTTGGAGAGCGGAGTTGAATAGACTTCCCACGAAGGTTGAATTGGTTAAGCGAAATGTAGCTTTAGCGGATACCAAATGTCCGTTCTGTGATACTCTTGATGAAACTAGTATGCATTTGTTTTCGGATTGCATCATCTCTACAAATGTTTGGGACGGTATAAGCGGATGGATTGGGATCGCTCCTATTTTCGCTTTTGAGGTCAAGGATTTTCTGGAGGTTTTTAAGACGGTAAACGGAGACAAGAAGCGGAAAAGAATTGTGCACGGCATTATTCTAGTCACTATTTGGAGCTTGTGGTTTGCTAGGAATGAGTTGGTGTTTAAGGGGACCAAACAAAGCGTTTCGGATATTATAGGTAGAATCAAGTCGATGTCATTCTTGTGGCTAAAAAGTAGAAGCAAATGTAATAGTATAGTGTGGAAGGAGTGGCGTCGGTCCCCGTTGTATATGTTGTAACCGGTGTGGTGCAGCCGGCCCTTGCTTTGAGGTCCGTGCTTGCGTTTTGTTGAATGAAAGTTTATTTTCAAAAAAAAAAAAACAAAGCCACAGTCAAAACGCACAATGCGCGTAGTTGAAAAAACTAGTTAATCTTAATATACCGAATGTATGCGTTCACAAAATATTTTTTTCGAGTTCCAAAAATACTGTTCAAAAACTAATTCCTAAAACGTACTGTGAAAAATATGATAAATAGAAAATTATAATTTGTAATTGGTTTTTTGCCTTTGTTAGTATGTTTAAAACTAGAGTTTGAACCCGCGCTTCGCGGCGGAGAAAACGAAATTAAAAACTAATGAAACGAAATTAAAAAAATAAAAAATAGGAATAACAAATATAAGTGAAAAAAAGTATACTAAAACCCATCCCTAACATGGTCTAAGCATCGACCATGGAATAGAAAACGAATCACCTTATTATTTGCATTGACACAAACAAATCACATAAAAAAAAAAGTAGATTTGGAGCCATTTAATTGAGTTTCGTCGTTTTGGTAAATCTTTACAATTCTATATTTAACTTCCCCTTTTATATTTTTTTATATACAGAAATATGAAATATGTATCTTTGTATCTTAACCTATTTCGAAAAATTTAATTTGAATAATCTTAAAAAAAGGTATTTCATTAGAAATTAAACAAATATAATAAATAATTTTTTTAAAATGGCTGTAAAACAATGATGACTTTGTGTAAGCCCATAGGTTTGAGAAACAAAGCTATATAAAACCTTGATTTCTATGATGATTCATAGTACTTACAACAATAATACAAAGGCCTAATATAGGCAAACGAAATACAAGGAAAGGAGAAATCTTAGGAGACTACAAAGGAAATTAAATAATTACAAAGGAAAGTAAATAATTACATTGACTACATAAATGAAAAGCATATATTTAGGAATTCAAATTTGATTTGTAACGGTGTCTTTAATAAGCTACACCACCTTCTCTCTCCAAAGAAAAATACAAACCATCTATCTGCCTTGATCTCTAACCTTGATTACCATCACAACCCATCGCATGCCACAACACAACCACCGACAGGAACCCAAACCCATGGTCTCTCTCTCTCTAGACTTCATATATTTTCTTTCTTATTCACCTGCAACTCATCAGAGCCTATTCTTGCAACGAAGCCTTGCAACCTCCGAGCCCTTATGTTGCAACCACGTGACGATTATCAGTTGATGAATTTGTAGTGACGGCGGTTCCAGGTTGGGTCCGTTGGGATGATAGCGGGGTGGGGTTAGCGATTGAAGTTGCGGATGGTGGTGGAGCGACAGTTGCATGTAGGGAGCTGGTGGACTGGTGGTAGTGGCAGTTGCAAGTTGGAGGTGTGTGCATCAGGGATGTGGCGATGGGTGTGTGATGAAACCACCGACTTCAAAATAGAAAAATAATAATAATTAGTAACATGTAAGATTACGCTAGGTGGACCAAGTTACTATTCACGTTTTGTTTTGTTAGTTTATAGAATATGCAGGTATTTTTGGGCTAAGAAGAATAAGTCCAAGATGTGTGTTGTGCTCAGGATAGAAGATGGGCTTGTTATATGGTGGGCTGAGTGAAGGCTCAGCTTATTTGATACGAGTATAAATACAAGGAGAAACATGGTTTCTCCTAGTTTCTCTGGTTTGTAAGTCTGTATTGTTTCTCTTTCTTATATTCTTCACTAAGATTAACTGATCTAAACAATTAGTTGATCATCTGGACCTTGTATCAATATTATTAGAACTTATCAGTTGGTGAGTTTTAGGGTTTGGGGGTTAAAATTTTGGGTTAGTTTAATAAGAGATTTGTCATCATATTTTGTTGTTATTTCTTTGGTGTATATTGTTTCTTATAAGTCCTTATGTCTTGGTTGTTATTGTCTGGGTTTGAGTCTTGATTAAACCATAAAATTTCACATGGTATCAGAGCTATCAAGCTCTTTTATCATACGTCTGGTATCTTAGGTTGTCTTTCACTGCAAATCCTAGATCTAGGTTTTGATCATCTAGCTCTGTTTTTTTCCTGTCTATTGTCTAAGATCTAGTGTTTTGATCTAGATCTTGTTTCTGGTTTATTGTCTGGGATCCAGGGTTATATATCTAGATCCTAGATTTTATTTTGTATTACTGATCATGTTGTTATTTGTTCAAGGAACTTGGAGCTGATCTAAGGTCTAGTGATGTATTTGGATTAGCTTACGCTTGTTCAATAAAAATAAAAAATAGGGTCATTTGAATTGTAGGTGGGTAGGCACTTTACTAGGAATATGAGCCCGGAAAAACGTGTTTATTGGAAGACTTAATGGCATTTTACTAAGAATTTAGGGAAAAACATGTTTATTAGGCCAAGTGGTGTGGGGTTGCGTCATGTTGTTATTTGTTCAAGGAACTTGGAGTTGATCTGAGGTCTGGTGATGCTGTATTTGGATCAGCTTACGTTTGTTCAATAAAAATAAAAATAGGTTCATTTGCAAACTGTCATAAAAATGTGTTTCCTTAAAAAGTGTCATAACACGTGTCAATAAATGTTATCATAAATGTGTGTCATAAACAGATGACACGCGAAAATATGTCATGTTAAATTTATTACACCGCCATCCTTGACATTCTTTTCTCTGTCATCAGACCCCTTTCTTACACGCAATGCGTGTCAAGAAAAGGGCTTTTTTCCTATAGAGTTGAATTGTAGGTGGGTAGGCACTTTACTTGGAATATGAGACACGAAAAACGTGTTTGTTGGAAGACTTAATGGCATTTTATTAAGAATTTAGGGAAAAACGTGTTTATTAGGCCAAGTGGTGTGGGGTGGCGTCTAGACATGGACAAAAAAAACCGGTTCTTCAACCCGACCCGGTTAAAAAAAACCGAAAAACCGATTGGACCAAAACCGGTTTTTTTAAAAACCGGTCCCAACCCGACCCAACCCATCGATTTCGGATAGGTTTTGGTTTCTGGATCCTATGCCGGGTGGAAAACCGGTTTGAAATTAAAACCGGGTTAAAACCAAAAACCGGTTTAAAAACCGGTCCAACTAAAACCCGAAAAAAAACCCGGTTCCAAAACCGGTTATGACCGTTAGAAAACGGTCTGATGACCGTTGCAGCCAATTTCTAGCCGTTTTTTTTTTGTATTTTTGACCCACAATCATACCATAAATACCCCTTAATGTTTAGGATCAATCACACCATCAAAAACACTCTCTAATCTTGCATTCTTCATCTACTTTCTCACAAATCACTCTCTACTTTCTAAGAAAAATGGCATCTTCACAACCACCAACTCCTAAAAGCCAAACCGGTTCGCACGAAGTTGGTTCTTCTTCATCCCAAGCCACGATTGTTAAGGTGGTTCCCAGGAAAAGAAACCCACTTGTTTGGAAACACTTTGATTTATGTGTTATGACTTTGGTCCAAACAAGGCGAGATGCAAATATTGTTCGGCTTTGCTTAAACATGATGCTAACTCGACCTTGAGAGACCACGTGGAAAAACCATATTGTAAAATTTTGAAATTTTGGTTAGTCGGGGAAAAGCGGCACCATACCACCATTTGAATTGGAATGTTATTGAAGTTGTTTCGGAAATGCTACAAGTTTTCAAAGCTTCAACCACCGCTTTGTCGGGAGTTTATTATCCCACAAGTTGTATAACACTTACAAGTTATATAACATGACTAGAAAATTAGGGGAAATGGAATGTAGAGGTAGTCCATACAAAGAAATGGCGGCAAATATGAAGGAAAAAATTAGAAAATATTTTTCGGAATTACCGCCGGTTTTTACTTGTGCATCTGCTTTAAACCCATGTTACAATATAGGGGGGGGGGGTAGAAAATATAATTGAAAATATTTGTGACGAGTTGGGGTTGAACACGGTAAAAGAACCACTTTTTTCACAAGGTATGGTAGCAAGATTTAACAAATATCTCACGGATACGTATAATGTTTATTTTTAACGTTATGGTCAAATGTCGTCCATTCAAACGCAATTGAGACTAGCTTCTCAAAATGTAAACGATTCGGACATGTATTTATACAATTCTTTGTTGGACACATCTAATAAACGTGCACGAGGTAACACTCCTAGTAGCGAACTTGGGAGGTATGGTGCCGAAAACTATTTACAAGGTTTGACTCCCGATGAATTTAAAAATTTTGATGTGTTGGCTTGGTGGAAAAGTAAGGAAAATCAATTTCCGGTCTTAGCCGCCATGGCCCGAGATTTACTAACCGTCCAAGCTTCCACGGTAGCTTCGGAATCCGCTTTCTCTATTAGTGGTAGGGTCATTTCGATACGTAGGACGCGACTAACTCCACCTTCGGTAGAGATGGCGATTTGCTTGAAGGATTATTTGGATGCGGCGGAGAGGGTGCAAAACATACGCTCATTTGAGGGAGAACTTGAATATGAAGGCGAAGTGTACGAGGACGAGGTGAACGCGGACTTAACCGAACCAATGTCCGAATATGAAGCCGAAATGGATGAATGGATAAGAAGCAACTCCGGTTCGGGTGAAGATTAGACTATGTTTGAAGACTTATTTCCTTTTAAGACTATGTTTTTTAAGATTATGTTTTCTATTATGCTTGATGTTTTGATGTTTTGATGTTTTTTATCTTCGGATTCCTTTATGTTTTGATGTTTTTTATCGTGTTTTTTAATTAATGAAATCGTATTTTTAAGTTACAATGTGTTTATAAGAATTTGTAGTGTTTAAATTGTTCAAAAAACAAAAAAAAAAAACAAAAAAATTTCTGCACAGAAGCTGCAAAACAGCAGCAAATTTTGAAAAAAAAAAAAACGGTTTTTTTTCGGGTTTTTTGCCGGTTTTTTTACCGGTTTTTTCAAAAAACCGGTTTCCAACCCGGGTCCAATCGGTTTGAATAGTTGGTAGATGTGGGACCTAAAAACCGGACCGGTTTCCAAACCGGTTTGTGAAAAAAACCGATTTTTTTGAACACCTAAAAACCGGACCGGTTTTCAAACGGATCGGTTTGGAAAAAAAAACGGTTTGTACATCTCTAGTGGCGTCACGTCCATCTCAACTATTTTTTCTTCAATAAAGCCCTTCTTATTTCCTGGGCGTCATATGGGCGTCATATGGGCGCCATTCAACTCGTTACCAAGCCCCCCGCCAAGGAAATAATGGCATTAATGTAGGCCCACTAAATTTTGCACAAATCACTTTTTTTTTTCTTTTCATTTTTCATATATTTCCTTTAAAAATTAAATTTTGCATAAATCCCCTATTTGGAATAGGGGAATGGAACCCTTTCTTTTGGAATAGGTAGCCTTTAAGCATCCACAATGGTAAGACAAGTCCACTCTTTGAAACCGCCACCTCCGCATGCCTCATCGTTCATAACAACAACTCTTCCAAACCCACGTTTTTTCCTACAATCATAAACCATTCCAAACCTCCACCTATCCACCTTATCACCTAGTTTTCACACTAAAAAAGGCCCACCATCAACCCACCGGACGGGTCCGCTCTACCGAACCAAACTCAAACAAAGGACCTCCTAAAATGGAAGTCGTCCGATTTGCCCAAGTCCACTCTCGTCTCCTCCCCGGTTACTGGATCTTTGCGATTCATGGCGCGTAAGAATAGTTGCTCAAATACTATAACATGTCGGTTGAGTGCATGTCTGTTGCGATCGGTTTTACCCATTTGTTAATGAAAATTGTTAACAAGTTGCTCGACCATGAGTTATTGTGTCAACCCGGGGGGGGGGGGTTGCAGATATATTCACCCAAGCCGTGACTAAAGCGAATTCTTCTTCTTCTTCAGTCCAAACTCGTCTTGCGATAAAAGAAAGAACAAATAATTATGTAGAAATTTGAATGGTCGAGTTTGTGTGAAATGGTGAAGTGATTGTAAAAATGTATAGGTTTTTAAGTTTAAATAGATTAATTAGGAAAAAGTTTTTCTTATTTTTTTAAAAATTTAACCGTTTGCAATAGTCTAAATATTGAATAGGAAAATGTGGCGTCTTGGTGAAGAGGGGGGGGGGGGTCACCGTCATTACCGATCCCCGATAGAGGGGGCGGTATTCTTCGAGGTAGCCGAAGGCCATGTAGACATCCATACACCTTCACCGAACCCATACCATATAGCCTTAGAAAAGTTAATGACATTTTACCTAAGTTATCCATCCGTCACTGTTTCTAACATTTATTCGTTGAATACCAATACATTCTCCCTGTAAATGATTGTTTTATGGAATCTAAAGTTTGAGAAGTTATATATAACACGCAGGGTTAAAACATGTGAGCTGCAGCGAGCCGGAAATTGGCAAAAACAATTTTAACGCTTAAAATTTGATAGAAATAAGAAACAATTTTATTTAATAAAGGAGAATATAATTCGAAATTAAATATGACATCAGCAAGATGACATGCTCATATCATAATCGAATTGGACGAGGATTCTTAGATTTTCGGTTTTCACTTGTGGATTTATAGCTTCTAGATTTTCTAATTTTTGTTAGATCATAACGTCTTTTTATTTGGCTTTGTGTCTTTTTTTTGTCACTGTGTCTTTTTCTATACATTGTGTATTTTTCCTCGGCATTATGTTATATTTTATGATCCACTGTTTTATATTTTGTGATCTATTGTGTCTTTTATATCATTCTCACATTTCTTATTAGTTTTACAATTTGTATAATAACTTAACCCTATTTAGACATAATTGGTAATAACAATATTTCCCGTGAAACAATAATTCGATATATCAATTGTTCTAAATATTTTAAGGATCAGTAGTGTGAATTTCATCATGCTAGTTTAGATGCTATGTCAGCGCCATGTAGATAGTGTGGCTTTATACCTTCATGCTTTAATAACCATGACGTGGTTTAAAGCTCCACAATCATTTCCCAGTCATATTTTTTTTTATTTAAATTCAATTTAATTTTAGTTCATTCTTTGATTTCTTAAAACAATAAGTTAACATACTAAAATTTATTGGTTCGAAAATTTCACACATTTCGAATGTTTGGGTTTGCTTTGTATACAATGAACAACTAAATATTAAATAAAATCATAATTGATCACACTAGAAACACTTCATAACTTAAAAAAAACATGGTGGTTGTGATGAAGGTGATAGAGGGACGGAATGAAAAAACAATGGGATGGATGAAATGAAGGGGGGGGGGGGGGGGTTTTAGAGGGTCTGAAATGGAGTATATAATAGAATGATTTCATACTTTGAGAAACAAAACATTTTTTTCATTCCATCAAAATACTTCATTTCGTCTCTCATTCATACATACTAAACACTACCTATAAATTTTCGAATGACTGTCCCTTTCCATTCTTGTATAACTTCAAGCCGTTATACGATGTATTAGTAGAACCCCTGGGATACAACGCCCTACTTCTTGAGTATGATGGGATTGTATACCCTGACCTCCCCAGAGAAAGCTATTGCTGCCTTCCGGACAATTAAAGGCAATTCATATGTCCCTCATCGGTCTGATACGGCTAGTAAGTCGATCTAAACTGTAATAATACCTTTGCTTGAACCGAAGAGAGCGATGCGAACAGTTCAAGAGGCCGCATATCATAAGTACTCTCGGCCAGTCATGGTCATTTTCAAGATGAATGGGGTGTAGGCACGTTTATTCACTACTAGAAAAGTAACAAATTGCTACAAAAAATTTCCTACGCAAATTTTTTTGTCACAAACTCCAGCATGTTTGTGACACATTTCCTACGAAAAAAAACCATGATCTTGTGACAAATTTGCAACGCAAAAGCGACCAAGTGTAGAAAAAAACTATTTAACTAATACTTGCGTAGCAAATTTGTGGGAAATAATTAAAAAAATATATTTCCTACACATTTGTGACAAAGTATTTATTTTTAGTAAAAAGAGTAAATATATTTCCTACACATTTGTGACAAAGTATTTATTTTTTAATAAAAATATCGATTTCGTAGGAAAATAAAATAGGTAATTTGAATTTCGTGAGAAATGCGTAGGAAAATGATTTATTTATTCAAGTTTATTATTAGTAATAACTATAAAAAACTTATAGTGAATACAATAATGTATTTAATAAATTCGTTGGAAATGCGTAGGAAATTCAATAGATTCCGTGGGAAATGCGTTGGAAATAACTTATTTATAAATATTTATTATTAGTAATATATATATATGTATGTATGTATGTATGTATGTATGTATGTATGTGTGTGTGTGGGATTAGGTTCAAATGAAAAGAAGGTTGAGTTTGAAGAACACTAGAAACCATTCACAACCATTGATCAAATTAATCAATGGTTGTGATTAAATCTAGATGAAGAAACAACGAGTAATAACTCGAGGTACGGTCGGGGGGGTCGCTACTCGTGTTCACTACAAGATATAATCCTTCACTCACACCGAGGGTAGATCTGTGGCCCATAAGATAAGGAAAGGGTAAAGAGATGGTATAGAAACACACAAGATATAAGTGGTTCGGTCTTGTTGACCTACGTCCACTTTAAAGTATGATCTTTATTGCTTGAGGGTTTACAAGTGTAAAGAAAGAGACACAAGTCTATGTGTTTAATTCGTGGATTGATTGACATCTAAAAGGTAAATAAGTCTTCCTTTTATAGAGGAAGCGTGGGCCGGGTGTCGCGGCCCACAACAGGCGTGATGGGCGTGGGCCTGGAAGTTGGGCTGCTTTTGAGAAGCCCATCCAGTGGGTTTTGGACCAAGGGTTTGCATAAAGCAAACTGGGTGCAAATGGCGTCTTGTCGTTGGTCCACGTGGCGTACTGTGGTTGGTTGTCATGGGTGGTGCCCGGTGTATCTTTACACGTGGCGTCTTGTGGTTGACTACAGGGACCTCATTTTCTTGCTGCTGCCAAAGGGTGTCAGGCGGCTAGCTTCGTCTAGAAGATTGACTGAGGTGACCTCTGATACATGGGAGGTAGTGCAGTAAGTGGGGGTTTAAGGGAACTGCACCTTGGCGCAGCCAGCTGTTATAATTCAGCGGGTGACCATTGCCAGGACTGACGCATGGTTTCACGCGAATGATTGCACTCCGTATCTGATGCTCATGAAAGCTGTACTCCACGGAGGTGTGTTATGATCTTGAGAGAAAGAGAAAGAACACCAAACAGAGAAGAATTGGTACCCTATCCTTCACTAGACATTTTAGGCATAAAGGTAATTATATTATAGATGGAAGGGCAAATTAGTAATTAACAATAGTAAATCATTAATATCATTGTCAGTCTCTTTCTCTCTCCCCCTCTCTCTCTTCAATTCAAATATCATATTCTGTATTCATCTCTCTCAAAATTCCCTCCCACCACAGAACAACAAACCCCTCACCACCCATTTGAAAATCGACCAGATCTAGAGAGAAAGAGAAAGAACACCAAACAGAGGAGAGAAAAGGGAACCGAAGAGCGAAACAAGTAGAAAGAAACAATCGGAGGAACAACGACGACAATAGCGATGTTTGCTGTAATGGTCTCAATCGGGTCAGAGCTAACTAAAGAGGCGACAGCATTAGGGATGTTTTGATGCTGGCTATGGTTGTACAGTTAGGGGGTGGTTGCTAATGATGGTTCTCGGAGGTTGAGGTTAGGTGGTGGTTGTTGATGTCGTGTGGATTAGGTCTTTTTAAACGTACTTTTTAAAACTAACACTTTCCCGAATGAATTGTCAGACTCGGTAAAAAAAGGGTAATTAAATACGACCTTTAAATTAAGACACTTATCGAATTTTAATAAATTTATAAACGTAAAACGATATCTGCTGATTATTCTAAGTGGACCTATTGAGCGTAGTATAGACTATAGCAAGTACCGAGTATCGAACCCTAAGATACGACTTCCCCTACTCATTTCTAAGTTGCTTCAATAAAAACAAAGATAAAATAAAATAAAGAAAGAGACTGAGAGTGACAAGAGTAAAAATTAATACCAAACAAAGTGCTGCTTCGGGATCAAACTTTATCTTGGACGTATTAATAGTAGTTACTTAGTTAAGTGGTGTGAACAAGTGCGCACTTATGCTTAACATGGAGTTGGTACAGCATTCTCCAGAGGTGACTGTTTTCGCAAGACGAGTTGTGTTCTTGTTGTAAAGTGAGGGTCTCCCAAACCGATAAGCTCACCTCTCAACAATGACAGACGTACTACTCAAAGCTGTGTATACCCAACCCGAATGATCCACCTCCCAGTGTTGCAATAAAGACATCTAATCACTTAAAGCTTTTATGGACAACTTGCCGGTGATGTTCATAAGAGTATCACTCGTATACTAACTGAGCATTTTGATGGACCTTGGATGACATTCAAACAAGTTCCAAGGGATGTGGTGGATCGTATGTATGATTGTTTTAAGGTAATAAATCAATTATTTATAGATAAATCAATTATTATAGATACATATTTTATGTTTACATTTGAACTTTTCTTTTTATTTATACAGACCCGTTGGAGATGGGAGCCGACAACCGAGCAAGAAATACGTGAAGGCTTTATTAATGTTCTAAAGTGGCGTTATAGAGATGTAATGAGGCAATTCAGAGTAAAAGCTACAGAAAATGCGGTTGATGCTGGAAAAAAAATCAACCCAAAAAATTATAAACAATTTGGTGTAATTTGTAAATTTCCACCTGATTCAATACCTGATAATGTATGGCGTGAGTTGTGTTCGGTAAGTGTGTTAATGAATTATTTTATTTCATATTTTATTGTCTTTAGTATATCTTATATATTTATGCTTTACAGCGTTGGAACACAACCAGTTGGCTTAAAAAGTCTCAAAGCGGGTCAGACAACCGCAATAGCAAACCATCGCGCCATACCGGTGGATCTATGGGATATGCCGAGCATCGTGTACGATGGGTAAGCCAATCATATATATTTAAAGTTAAGTAATTGTTTGTAGTTTAACACTTATTATAGCAATTATACTCCATTCTTTTTATCTAGAAACGAAGAATGAACGAGGAAGCAAATTTTAAACAACTTTTTCTGGAAACCCACCTCACCAAAGCATGCAAAGAAAATTTATATGCCGGAAGATTGACATATATAACTTGGACGATTTGGTGTTTTGTGACGACAAATCAGAAAAAGCATATGTAAGTTATGTTACCATTTTGAACGCTAATATGAAAACTATAAAGTAAAACTTAAAAAATCGTGTTTGTTAAAAGCAAGCAAAACATGTGTTACTGTTTTTTTAGCAAACCTAGATTGGTTTTGATTGATTTCGGATCACAACACAAAAATCCCAAACCTATGCCTAACTTCCGGGTTGGGTTAGGCCCAAACCGGTTGTTTTGGGCTATCGTATTTGGCAGCTCAACATTACTAACCATTTTTTTTCCGATGTGCAGTCATAATCACTATTTTCCGATAGCACCATCCTTTTAAGTGATTAGAGAGTAAAACATTATCCTGTTTCTACTTAAATAGCCATAGGGGCTGATATTACTTTTGTTCTTTTCCGAATTATACATGCATCTAGTTTTTTATATAACTGCAATATGAACTTTTAGTACTGTTACGATCAGGCTGTTTTGATAAATTGTAGGGGGATTATTTGAAGGCGATGCATGACGTTTATGGGGATAACTTTCGCGATTATCCAGATGACCATGAGGTGTGGGCGCGTGTGCAATCACAGGGTCGCACAAGTCGAGTATACGGGATAGGATCAGCTGATCTGCAATACGCGGTGACCGGGATGTCATCTTCTTTTAGTGGGTCTACACCATCACATGCAGAGTACCAAAAATCACAGGAAGAGTATCTATATCTTTATTATATCTTTACTTTAATATTATTAGAAGAGTTAATTACATGTAAATCCATTCTTTAAGGTTTAGTATGCTTTAATATCAAGTATATATGCTATAGAGACAGACTGGTTTTTATCTTTATCTATTATAGATGAAACAAATTTGTTTACTATATGGTTTATTACTTGTTGCTCTAGTTCATGTATGTATACCAAAACTTAAGCCTACACTTACTGGAACAACCCAATGTAATAGGAGCGCCATAAAATTTCAGTATATAGCGACTTGGACCTAAACCACGAGGCTTTGAAGCATAGATGTGTCGGTTCCAAAAAGGCTTTGAAGGTTCGGGCATGTCACGCTTCTAGGCTGTTCTATTTGCTTAATTGCTTAATTGTTCACAAAATTTGGCTTTCCAGTTGTGAAGTGATCTTGGCATATATGGTTCAAGTGTTCTGTACATTCATATAGATTACATACATGCATGAACACACAAGGATATATGCTAGCTTGTTATAGATATAGGTTTTGTGACCTTGGTAAAGAGGTTATGTGAATATAGATGCATACAATCATGGTATAAGCATACATGATTATGTATTTATGTGATTATAGATGCAGAATGAACCGAATCCGGATCGAAACCGTGAGACCATATGATAAAATAACCGCGGACAATCTTTCTATGGATCACGTTCTTTATTTTCTTGCCCATGATTTGGTTAGCTAATATATTTACTAACACTTGTATATCTTTTAACAAAATTTTAGGTTCGAGTTATGCGAACCCAAATGGTAGGAATTGAAGCTCGCTTTGAAGAAGAAAGGAAAGCAAGGGAAGAACTTCAACAACAATTTCAGGATTTTGTGAAAACTTGGCGTCCTCCTAGTCACTAGTTTCGTTTTTAGTATCTTTTTAAAGTATTTTAAATTGTATTAGTTTGGTCTGAACTTATTAGAACCTGCGTTGTAAGTTATAATTCTGGAATTAATGCTATGTGTGAATTTTGTAACTCAAGTTTTGTATTTTTTTCAAGATTTAAAGCTCCTTTTAGCAGGAAAAAAATTGATTATGATTATATTTGTTAAAAAAAGGAACCTTGTTCGTTGCAAATTCGTCACAAACAACTTTCTATTTCTTGTTGGAAATGTGTCACAAACAAATGTGAGTTCCTTTATATTTTACTTATTGGTAGGAAATGCGTCACAAATTATTTTCTGTTTCTTTTTTCACTTGTAGGAAATGTGTCACTCATTAATATTGCGTTAATTATTTTTTGTCACAAATGGGTCACTATTTAAAAGATAAGAATTACCAAAAGTCGTAGGAAATGTGTAGCAAATTGTGACACCTAGATTTTGTAGGAAAATGGTAGGAAATTGCGTAGGAAATCCGTTGGAAACCATCTTCCTACGAGGGTATTTCCTACCTATACTTTTTGTAGGAAATCCGTGATAATACCATGTTTGTGACGCATTTCCTACGGAAAATTGCGTTGGAAACCTCCATTTTTCTAGTAGTGATTGGAGCAGCTGGGAAGAACACCAGCCTCTTTTTTTTCAATTGTTAGAAAA
Organism: Ambrosia x helenae; assembly: GCA_030844895.1. Classification (NCBI taxonomy): domain Eukaryota; kingdom Viridiplantae; phylum Streptophyta; class Magnoliopsida; order Asterales; family Asteraceae; genus Ambrosia; species Ambrosia x helenae. The sequence goes on along the minus strand of JAUTDX010001710.1, from coordinate 12,844 downwards.
AGGAGCTTGGTCGGCCATGTTCCCTATGTACCCTCTTGTTATTCCCATGATTCCCCGTTGCACTTATTCTCCGCAACCGTCGGTTCAGATCTATCTCGGGTACGGTCACATCGCTCCAATCGTTGCATCTTGATCTCCGCCTTGGTTGGTGTCACCTATGGTTACCATAAATAACTAATCCCAAAACACCCTCTTTGCATCTATTTTTACAACTAGATACATAGGTGGACATAAGGTGTTTAAATAATTCCCAAACTCACGTAAGATTTTTTTTTACACGGATCCTAATAAAATTTTAAAAAGAGTAAATACCCTTACAAATTTGGACATCGACTTAAAAAATAATTTAAATTTATTTTTTTTAAATTTAAATATCTATATATATATATAAAAGAAAATCATATATGCCCATTGAGAGTGCCACGTGGCTTAATAATTGAGTGTTTTTGGTGTTTTTGAGTATTTTTATAAATTTATCTCTCTATCTCTTAATTCTCAATTACTAAAATTAAATTGAGTTATTTTAGGAAAAAAGAATTTAAAAACAAATTTAAATTTTCTCTCTTATCTTCCTCCCATAATTTTTAGACATAAATATCTTTTATATTCGAGATTTTTTAAATAAAAAAATTACACCAAATTAACGAGCGTTTTATTATCTTTCCAACGAGTACCATAGTGCTATATAAAAACGAAAAAAAAAACGACTATTTTTTGTGGGTTATATTCATACAGAAAAAAACACAAAGTGTTCAGGTTATTCATTAATCAAATTGTAACATATTTTAATTTACGTGAAGATGATTATATGTTGAAGTTATCCTTTTAATACTTTATTATGTTTAATATGGTTTATGCTTTTTATTTTTTTTAACTTTTAAAATAAATGTTTTTTAACTAAGATTGATTATGTTTAAGTTATTTACTCTTTTCGTGATTTGAGTTTTCCTTTTTTTTTTATCATTTTTTATTAAATCATATTAAATTTTTCAACCCCGGGACCTTCCCGGGGTAATCGGCTAGTCTAATATATTCTAACTAGCACATTACCCCGGGAGGTCCCGGGGTTGAAAAATATAATATGACGTGATAACCCATTGCAAATGGCTCAAGTTAACTTACCACAAAATCTCTAAATCACTGCATGTCCATAGTATTTTAATCAGTAATTACTCATATTCCCTAACCTAAAACCTGATCAGTAATCATCTAAACAATCACTTATGTAAGCTGCAACTATTTAAAAACTCATCAATCTCTAATGACTCCTATAATTCCAAACCTAATCAACTAAACAATCACTTAAGTTGGAAGTTGTAATCATTAAAAAACTTATCACAACTATGTACCAAGTCTCACAATACTAACATTGATACATAACCTAAAAGAATGTATAACTCTAATATTAACACCTATAATAAATGCTAAAAAAATGCATAACTCTAATATCAATATTCAATTAACCTAATATAATGTATAACTCTAATATTAATACATGTTATAAAGGCTATATAATACATAACTCTAATATCAATATTCAATACCTAACCTAAATCAATCTATAAATCCAATGCTAACCCCATAATTCTAATATTGTTTTACTTAACAGTAACCATAAACGAAATGGAGAGAAGTTATAGTATTCTGATCAGTAATAACTCATATTCCCTAACCTAAAACCTAATCAGTAATCAGCTAAACAATCACTTAAGTAAGCTGCAACTATTCAAAAACTCAACAGATCTCTCTAAACTGTCACATTCTAATGACTCCTCTAATTCCTAACCTACACAAAACGTATGAAAACTAACCATCGATTTATTATTATTATTTTTAACAAAAAAACATTGTTTTCTAGCTGCACCTATGTAATCTAGAATAGATTTGATCCATATATATGTGTTAAGTACACAGGACTAAAACATATTCCACGGAAGTAACATGACGACCAACCAAAGAAGGCAACTCTACACAATAATCTCTCGAGAAACGATCAAAAAACAAACCTAATCACTAAACAAAAAACAAAAAACCTAATCACACTTCACAACAAACAAACCTAATTAATCAAAATCAATTAATGAAAGAAAAAAAACAGTGGTATACTTCTTTAAACCGGTAGCTTTGACGGTACCTTCATCAGAAATCGGAACTTTATACTTTTTACCGGTTCTTTCATCGGTGATCGTCAACGAACCCTTTAAATTAGGCGTGGTGCTACATACACTTGTGCAGAAACAGGTGATGAGTCGATAATCGATTGGGGCAAATTTTAATAGGTATTTGTGGAGATGAGAAGGTCATGGTGTTTATGATGAATAATAAGGAGAAGATCGATTCACCTGTTTAATACTTGGAAGAATCACAACAATAATGGAGAAGAAAAGGAGTTAGGTGAAGAGGAATAGGAGGCACGATTAGCAACTGATGAAAGTAGCAGCTTGCAGAATAATGGTCGCACAGATTTGGTGGTTATGATGATGACGGCAGAGGGAATAATGAAGAGGAAGAGAAGGGTTAGGAGAAAGAAAAGCTTGAATAAATTGGGAGGAAATCACGTGAAGGGTATTAGGGTTTGAGAGATTAAGTTTTATCTTTATCTTTTTTTATTTAATTAAAAAACGAAATAATTAAAAACCACCAAAAACATTCATTAAGGATGCCACGTGGCACTATAGAGGAGAGGTTGGAGGCACCATTGAACGACACGTCAGCAAAACAGCTTTCTTTTATATATATATATAGATAACAAATATGAAACAATATAAATACTTACGCCCACAATTTAACAAACAAAAAATCAAACTGTTTTAATCGTTAAGTGGTTTAAGCCCAAAAATTAAATTGTTTTCTTTTAACCGAGTTGACATTTGAAAGTTAAATTGTTTGTTTAAACTTTAAACCTAAATAAAATAAAGGCAACATTTTTTTTTCTAAAGAACAAGTGATCTATAAAAAACCAAACATACGCACACCGCACATATATGAAAATCCAACAGGTCTAGTCGGGGTCGCTGATTAGCCTTGTCGGTCTGTCACCCTCACCCCAGCCTCGCTAAATTAACCTTTTAATTAACTTTTTGTTGGTTCGCAATTCAGAAAGGGTGGCAGCGCAGTTTGTTGCCCGTCTATCTTCTATTGTGATATAACTTTTGTATTTTGTTCTAATGAAAGGAAATATATTAATGATGAAAAAAAAATTTCCGAATGACATTTCCATGTTCCAATTTGATTAATTGCCTTTCATTGGTTTAGTTTAATTGATTAAGACAATGGTTAGTATGTTAGTTAGTTTAATAGTTTATTTGATGATTTTTTGTTAGTTGATTAATTACTAGATTATGCTTTGATTATTTGATTAGTGAACGCTTGGTTCTTAACATATACTTTAAGAAAATCACACAATGGAATGAATTTTTAAAAGAAAAGTTGGCGTCTGAAGAATCATCTTCTAAAACTCCTGAACAGACCAAAGCTAGACCGAAAATAAGTAATATATAGCCGTAACAAACATACCCCAAGAATTCTCGACCCCATGAAAAAAATAAAAATTTATGAGGTCCATTGATTAGATAACAAGAAAAATAATTAGGAAACCCAATCTCTTTTGTAACATCTTTTGAAATCAATTGGCAATATTTTCAAATACTAAAACAAATACAAAGAGAAGAAAACGGTCCACCAATGCTAATGAACTTGCATAATTCCAGCAATGTCCAAGGGGGTGCATCATCTTTCAGCCCCTGGGTTCATGCTCCACCATCGTTTTCATAAGAACCGCAACGATGATGGTGGTGGACCCAAGATTTTTTTCATCTTTCAAGGTGGATCTGGCGGTTGTCAGAAACACGTTAGCTGTCGCGGATGGCAATCTCAGCTGTGTCCTAGATGTCAATGGAAATGTGATCTTCATTATTAAAGACAAAAGCTTTAGCCTTCATGATCGACATATCTTGCTTGATGCATCCGAAATTCCGATCTTAACATTCCAGAAAAAGGTTACACTTTAGCCTTCATGATAGATAGACACATCATATGAATGAACGTTTAATAATAAAAGCAAATGTCATTCTAATTTCTAAACATGTTTACGTATCAACAGAAAATGAAACATAACATATGTGACGACATTAGAAATGCTTCCGAATAAAATTGTAAAGACAATTACATCTAAACAAGTTGAATTGGTGATTAACATTTTAATTTCACACCAACAACACATAGTGTGTGTTGCCTCAACCTTTTTAAGGATCCTAAGCTAATTCTATAATCGATGTCTTTTTCGAATACCCTTTTCACTTAAGATCTTAATATGTGGGAATATGATAACACACATTTTTTGTGTATGGTTCCCAAAAAAACACAAAAGGGAGTCTAATCCGCGAAATGATAGACGTGTTTTCCCAAAGTATTTCACATGGCTATCATTGTTAGGAATGCTTTGACAATCTTAGGCCATTCTTGATGATGGACCATCCGGCAACTTTAGAAGCCTTGGCTAATAAGGGTTCTTATCTTGATCTATTGCTTTGATCTCGGCTTATAGATCCATATCCTTTTGGCTTCAACTGTCCAAGAGCTTGCAAATTAGTTAAGCATAGACATGTATTAGTAGTGGCCGTATATTAGATATAACTGCAAGTTGTCACTGCAAACCGCGGATACTATTGTGGCATAGGAATAAACAAAAATCTAGAGATATAATTCAAAGTTCTCTACATTCTATGAACAATAGAATTTGTATTGATTGAATTGAATGACTATACACAAAAATACATTACAATTTATAGAGAATGCAAGTATACAAATTAAATACAAAAGCATAAATCATGGCAAGAATTATGTGCAGCCAATTATGAATTGATTTGCCATTATTGTTGTCAATCATCTTGGTTAATGAGAAGAATAATCTTCAATTAATGGGTCAATCATCTTAATTGATTGGAGCTGAATAGTGCTGTTAATACGCCCCCGCAAGATGGAGGATCCGTTGGAGACTCCAATCTTGGACCTAAAAAATATGAAAGGTGCGCGTGAGAGAGGTTTAGTAATAACATCCGCAAGTTGATCCTTCGAGCTGACATGAAGGACTTTAAGTTGGCCGGAGTTGACTTGTTCCTGTACAAAGTGATAGTCTAGAGCGACGTGTTTCATACGTGAATGATAAACAGGATTGGCACATACATATGTAGCTCCGGTGTTGTCACAGTAAAGCGAAGGAGTGCTCGTAAGTGGGAGTCCCAGTTCACTAAGCCAAATTTTTAACCCACGAGAGTTCAGCTGCAGCATTAGCGAGGGCTTTATACTTGGCTTCGGTAGAAGATCTAGAGACCGTTTTTTGTCTAGCAGACTTCCAAGAGATGATATTGGACCCAAGATATATAAGGTATGCTGTAGTGGACCGTCCCCCATCATTAATACCGCCTCAGTTGGAATATGAAAAGGCATGCAATGTAGGTTAGTATTACGCTTCAAGAACAACCCATGGTGGACCGTCCCTTTTAAATACGGAGTACCCGTTGAGAGCTTGCCAATGTGATTGTTTGGGTGAGTGCATGAACTGAGATAATTTATTGACTGCAAAGGAGATGTCAGGACGAGTGAAGGCGAGGTACTGCAAAGTACCTACCAATTGTCGGTAGGGTGTGGGATCGACAGGAGGAGTGGAGTCATGGGAAAGAGCGAATCAGAGGTGCTTAAGGGAGTGAGGACCTCTTTTGCACCATCCATTTTAAAGGTGGTGAGAATATCTTGAATGTGACGATGTTGAGAAAGGAATAGTCCATGGGGCGTAGGAATGACCTCGATTCCTAGAAAGTGATGGAGAGGGCCTAAGTCTTTGATAGAGAATTGTTTGCTTAGGGCTTGAACAAAGAATCCATAAAGGGATTGTGATTGCCGGTAAGAACAATGTCATCAACGTACACAAGTAGATAGCAAGTGATATTATTGAGAGTGTAGACAAAGAGGGAAGGATCGGAGATACACTTTTAAAGCCAAATCGAAGGAGAAAGTTGGTGAGTTCGATGTACCAAGCACGCGGTGCTTGTTTAAGTCCATAGAGAGATTTTTTGAGTTTGCAAATGTGACGTGGGAAGTCCGTATTGGTGAACCCGGGAGGTTGTATCATAAAGACATCTTCGTGAAGAGTCCCATGAAGAAACGCATTATTACATCTAGTTGACGCAAAGACCAACCTTTTGAAAGGCAATGGAAGGAACGGTGCGAATGGTAACGGGTTTAGTAACGGGACTAAAAGTTTCATGATAGTCCTTTCCATATTGTTGGTGGAATCCTTTGGCAACTAGTCGGGCTTTGTACTTGTCAATAGTGCCATCGGGTTTGCGTTTGATTCGGAAAACCCATTTGCAACCAATAGGAGTTTGGGTGGTATGAGGTACAAGTTCCCATGTGTTATTGTGAAGGAGAGCATTGTACTCAAGGTCCATGGCATGTGGCGCCAATCCGGATCTTTTAAGGCTTGATGTAAGTGGAGGGTTCGAATAGATGTGGGGAGTGGGTGAATGGTGGTGGTGTTGGTGTTGACAAAGCTTGGGTTATAATATTTCGGATTGGGTTTCGGTTGGTCTACGAGGTGTTGTAGGATTATTCGGATGAGATGTGATGGTAGGTTCGGATGAGTTGCTTTGGGAAACGAGTGGGGTAGGGTTAGTGGGCTGGTTGTTATCGTGGAGTGGTTTTCAGGCTGGTTGTGTGGGCCGGAGGAGTGGGTGGTTCGGTTGTGGAGAGAGGGTTTGGAGGAGTTGGCGTTGGGCCAGGTGTGTTGGTGGTTGGGCTGATGATAGGAGAGGAGGGAGTTGGGTCGGGGATGTTGGAAGGAGAGGGTGTGCTGGTTAGATGGGCCTGAGAGGGAGGGTGTTTCGGTTGTTGGGTTGGGCTGCTGGGGTGGAGATGAGGTAGCGGGTGGGGGTGGTTGAGGGTGGCATAATCGGTGGTTGAGGGATTTGGTTGGGTCGATTGAGAGATGGGAAGGAATGTGTCAAACGACACGTATGGAGGTTGGGAGTTTGTGGCTTGGGATGGAAAAAATGTGTGGGACAAACTCAACATGGCTGGAGTGATAGAGTTTGTGAGTAATCGGGTCATAGCATTTGAAAGCCGACTTGGAGGAAGAGTATCCAAGAAAGATGCATGCCGTTGAACGGCAGTGGAGTTTAGATGTGGCATAAGGTTTTAACCATGGGTAGCAAAGACAACCAAACGGTTTAAGTTTGGAATAACTAGGAGGATTTTGGAACAACATATCATATGGGGATTTGTTGTTAAGGATATGTGTAGGTAAACGATTGATTAGATGGTAGCGGTTTGAAAGGCATGAGACCAAAATTGTTGTGGTAGGTGCGAGTAGTGGAGTAAAGCAAGGCCGTTTCGACAACATGGCGATGACGTCGTTCGGCAACACCATTTTGTTCCGGTGTGTGGTGTGGGGTTGTATAATGGGAAATGCCTTGAGAGGTAAGATATGAGGAAAGACCTACATATTCACCCCCATTGTCGGTAAATAAAGAAATAATATTGGTCTTAAAAAATTTTTCTACAAGAGATTTGAATTGTGGAAAAAGAGTTTTGACATCGGATTTGTGTTTAATTGGGTATAACCAAATATATTTGGAAAAATAGTCGACAAAAATGACGTAGTATTTAAATCCGTCAATAGATGTTTTGACGGGACCCCATACATCCGAGTAGAGGAGTTGTAAGGGTTGATTTGCAACAAAAGAGTTTTCGCCAAAGGTAGTTTGTGGCTTTTATTCAAAGAACATGACATACAATGAAACGAGTCATGGGTCACCTATATTACAATGAAGCCCTAATCTAGAAATTAAAGACTTAAACACTTGAAACGATGGATGTCCAAGTATATGGTGCCACATGAGAAGAGAGTTGTTTTGAGTGGTGTTGACTTGAGGAGATAAGGAGATTGGTCCATAGTAGACATCATTAACGTTCACACCCTCGCGTGAGACGCGCCCCCGTGCGTAGATCCTTGACAAAAATGATAAGGAAAAAATTCAACGGAAACACGGTTAGTAAACGACAAACTTTAGCAACGGAAATAAGATTATTTCGAATATTAGGAGGAAATAAAAATATTGTTCAAAAGAAGAGACGAGATTTTGTTGGAAGAGTTGTTTGAGCAATATGAGTAATAGGAGAGAGTTTTACCATCACCTAGCACGATCTCATCGGGTCCTCTCGTATTCAGAAAGAACGGGGAATGGGTGCTTGTATTTGCGATATTGTCGGAAGCGCCGGTGGTCCACATCCAAGAAGGTGTTGTACCAGTGGATGAGGTGTAGTGTGGTTAACTACCGGGTGTTGGTAGTTTCAGGCGAGACATTGTGTTCTTTTAAGAAGCGACCAAGTTTTCTACAATCCTTGGTGTCATGTCCGGGAATGTTGCAATAGTAGCAATAGGTATTATTGTTGCGAGTTGGTCGATTGTTGTTGTGGTTGGCCGAGGGGACCATTGGGATCGGTTATTGGGTTGGTTAGAGTTTCGACTGGATCGTTTGTCATAAGTGCTTGGTTGTCTGTTGTTATTGAGACGAGAGAAGTGGCGAGTAGTGTAGTTCACAGTGGTGAGGGAGGGTTCAGTGACAGCTTGGTTTTCTTTAGGGTCCTTTCATGATCTAGGAGTTTTTCGAAGAGGTCGGGAAAAGCAAGGGTTGTGTCACGGGTTTGAAGCCAGCCACAAGTGAGGCGTAGTCATCGCCTAATTGATTCATAACATGAATAACAAGGTCTTCTTCAGGGATGGGACTTGAGTGAGTGCAAGTTCATCAAAGATTGATTCATTTCGTGTAAATATCAGAAATAGAGCGGGTACCTCTCGGATTTTTGCCAACCGAGATTTGAGGGAAATGATACGGGAACGTGAACTACTCGCATAGCTTGAGTTTAGGAGTTCCCAAGCTTTGCGGCTATTTTGGCAGAGGAGACAATCGGTTGGATTTGATCGGAGCAACTACCAAGAAGGGCACTAATAATCATTTGGTCTTGGCGGAACCAACGGAGATATTCGGGATTGGGTTTGGTGTTTGTCCGTCTAGGACTGTTTCAGCAGGAGTTTCTGTTGTATACCAATGATGTGGTGGTCTAGTTCGAGACCAATGAGGGTGGCGGTGACTTGAGTACGCCATGAGGGGAAGTTTGTTGGGTGAGTTTGATAGGGAAATGAGTGGCAACAGTGATGTGGGTGATCGGTTTTGTCATGGCAGCAGACAATCGGACAGAGGAAGGAGCCTGTCACGAAGGAGAAGAAAAAAAAAAAACAGCACAGCGACAGCAGGTCTGTCGAAAAAAAAAAGAACAGCAGCAGACAGTGAGTCTGTCGGAGAAGGATGGATCGAAGAGAGCTCAGAGGAGCTTGTAGGCTCTTGATACCATATGAACAATAGAATTTGTATTGATTGAATGGAAGACTATACACAAAAATACATTACAATTTATAGAGAATGCAAGTATAACAAATTAAATACAAAAGCATAAATCATGACAAGAATTATGTGCAGCCAATTATGAATTGATTTGCCATTATTGTTGTCAATCATCTTGGTTAATGAGAAGAATAATCTTCAATTAATGGTCAATCATCTTAATTGATTGGAGCTGAATTAGTGCTGTTAATACATTTCATCCCCTCTAGGGTGACTTTTTAATTCCATGTATACCGATTTGTTTTCCCTGCTAGTCGAACCTTAGAATTAAACGAAGCTCAACCCAAAATTATCTATTCACATCAAATTTGTAAAAAAAAGTAAGGAAAAAAACACAAATGCAACATAAAATTATATATAGAGATTAAGAACAGAAAACACAAAGATAAAGAACAATTCCAACATAGAATTATGAAGATTAAGAGCAAAAAACACATAGAAAAATAGCAAATCCAATAGGACGTTATAATCTTTAGTTTATTTATGATGGAAATCCATAAAGATTGATAAGACAATGTGTATTTATGTAGCACCGAGCATACATAGAAGGTGGCAAGCTTTCAGAAACGATAGCACAAGTGCAAAAGATTTGATTTTTTAGAGTACAAAAAAACGTCCCTGATTCAACGAGTTACGGAGCTTAGTGTGTTCCTATCAGACAACAAAGATGAAATTGTTGGCGATTATAAGGTTGCCTGGTGACTGGAAGAAAAGATCATGCACAGTTTACTCATATGATGGATCTACTAAACTTGCCGAGGTAATCTAGACATACCAAAGTAGTTGTAATTGCACAAGGCCAGTTAGCGCATGTGCTATTCAAGGCTCACTCTTCACGGAGCCCAAAATTTTAATATATATTAGAACAAAAGCACAAAATTAAAGTTAAAACCCAACTAAAAATACTAAACAATACCCTACTACTTAGTTTTGGCTCATTTAGCGGCCCATTTATCGTCCTATTACTCATTTTCTATATATAAAGTTTATATTTAGGCGTCCATTTATTTCTACTCGCACAGAGTCCCTGAATTTTCATGGATGGCCTTTTGGGAATAATAAAAGATCATGAATAAGTTTGTGGAATTTAGTCATTATAGATATTAATAGTTCTTGTTAGGTGTGATAATATGCAGATGCATGATAACATTGACCCATGCATTGAGGCTGATAAAGACACATACGGGATATCAGTGTCTCCAAATGTTGATTACGCTCTAGTTGTTGCGCTATGGTAATTCTTTATGAGGTTAACAAGAATCGCGAGAGAAAGAAAATCAAGGAAAGAAGAAGGGTGGAGGCACTAGGGAGATTAGAGATGATAATGAAGATAATGACAGTGAGAAGGAGGAAGAGGACGAAGATGAAGATGAAGATGACGACGATTCAGATTGAACTTTTTTTTATTTATTTTACTTGTGAAATGCTAAGTGTTTATTACTTCAACTATGGTAAATTGTTTTAGGTAAAAATATCATCTATTAATTGAAATTGATTAGGTTCTAAAATGTACACATAAAGAAATGAACCGTTAAATGAGACTTTGACTTGTAATCCAAATACTATAGAGTTGCTAAATTGACAAAAGAGAAGAAAAGTGTCGACTAATGCTTAGTATTCAAACGACATGAGTGTCGAATGTCAAAGCAAACAGAATCTGATGATCAGGTAAGGGATGTCGCCAATAGTTTCGACAATTCAATTTTCATATGATGTTGAGGTACACCGTCAGCATCTTCTTCACAAGATATATCAGTGTCCGCCTAAGGAAATCAGTGTGGCCAAAAACGAAACCCGCCATTTTTATAAATTAAAAAACACGAATGATTTTTACTACCAAAACACAAAATGAATCAGTAGGAACCTTTTAACCCTCACATCTAAGAGTTTACAATTAAAAGTTTGAATCTTTACCATAGATCTGATCTAAAAATGAATCTTTTTTAGAAACTTATCAAAACCCCTATTTTTTTTACACTAAAAACTTACCAAACTATAAGTCCCAAAATCCAGATCTCGAATGCTAGTGATTTTTTGAATAAGAAAATGGTAGAAAACTCAAATATGTTAAAAGAAGAGCATGAAGATTTCAAACCAATGCTTTTCATTAATATAAAAGACCAAACAACCAAATGATGTATCAATTAACCTCTTGGGGACTAAAACAGTTTTCTATCTTTCTAACAAGTTCTAGAGACAACCGCTGAGTGTCGACATGTGCACTGTCACTCAATGTCGCTGAATGCATATCTTATCTCCCATGCTTGTCGTCGATAACGATGTTGTTGACACTATGAGGTAGTCGACACCTGATTATCGACACTAGTTTGTCGACTAGGACATTACAGAACAATAAACTAAGCCAACTATCTATTTACGCCATGAAAACTAAATTAATAAGAACAAAAACTTGAATGTTCAATCTATTCGACAAGCCACTCTAGTATCGGTATACAACGGTCTTAATCAATCCGAACATTTAGGGTTTAGGGTTTCCCATTATTTTATATAATGCTATATATTTGCAATTTCGATTACCATTTCTCATTTTCTTCTTATCTTAGTTGTTTTAAATCACGTATAAGTTGACGAATATAATACGCTATGGTTTCCGGCAGCGAATTAGAGGGTGTTTGGATTGACTTTCAAAATTCCTTATTGACTATCCAATAAGCTAATAAGTCAATAAGTTATTTGTGTAAACCAAAAACACTTTTAGTTTTGTTTTTTCAATAAGGGTGGAAAAACTGTTTTCAAAAAGTTAGAAATCATAGCTTTTGACATTGGGAATAAAATTACAAGTCTACTACCCATACAACCAATCTTCAATATAATTAAGTGAAACATTAAAAAAAAAATTATTGATTTTTGACGTTTCTCATCACAAAAGCTAATCCAAACACTTGTTTTAAAACTCATTTTTCAAAAAGTCATAAGGCAAGCACTTCTAACGAAAAGCACTTTTGAGTTAAATAAGCAATCCCAACACCCTCTTAACCGCCTATTTGGGTCACTTAAAGAAGCATCATGTCGTCGCAACATGTGACGGGAAAATTTTTAGTTCTGTTTAACAACAAAAAAGTATTAAGTTTTATCCCAAGTAAATCTTATAACAAAAAGTATATCTATAAATATATATAAAACAAGTGCATCAACCCTCCATTAAAATGTGCCACGTAGCATAATGAGGTGAAGAATTTTTTTTTTATTTTTCATTTTTTTTAATCATCAACAAATATATAACCCTAAACTCATCTTTTTTCCTCTTCATTCCCTTCATCCTTAAAACTCTAGCCCCCATCTCCTCATTCTTATTCTCGCCTCTCTCTCTAACCCTAAAACACTTTAGAATTTATAATAATTTTTTGTAGTCTTATTCTTAT
>JAUTDX010001709.1:0-54963 GCA_030844895.1 Ambrosia x helenae | reverse complement strand
TGAAATCTTAATAGCTAAAAGTTTGTGACGCGTCATAAAAAATATCCGGTGTTTTATTTTGACGCAGTACTATTGTTGGCAATTACATGTGACTTTAGAGGAAGACATGAAAATAAACTATTGGGAAAAAAACAAAGCATATTGGACCATCATATGGACTTGTGAGAGTTTAATGGCTTATTTTAGCAGAGTTCAATGGCTTATTTTAGCGGTAGGACACTATTAAAGTGTCCTACAATTAATATAGATATATAATGTTTTTATAAATGAAATGATGTTTTGTTTTAATTTTTTTTAATCTCATATACTGATGACTTGTTACACTGCATAATATTTATAGTTTAATTAAAATAAAGTCAATAGTTAATGGATAGGCTCTTTCCATAAGACTGTGGGTGTGGAAGGGGAAGGGTCGGGAAAGGTGACTTGGCAATCTCCCCGAAGGGGAACACCGCCCCCCCCGAACCCACTTCGGTGTGCACGGGAGTTTCTCCCCGATCTCCCCGATGCAATTGGTTTTATTATAATATTATATATATTATTATAAACATTACTTTTTACTTTACTTTAAATTTAATATTAATACTTTTTATATAATAATATAATAACAATACATATAATAATATAGATGGAGGAGGGGGAAGGAGGGGGAACCATTTCCCCTAGAAGGGGGAGGGGAAGGGGAAAATGACGTGGCGCTGATGTGGAGAAGGGGGATGAAGGGGGAAGGGGAAGCACACCCCATAGTCTAAGTGACATACATCAATTATGAATTGACTTTTAAATAGATTGAATGGACAACTATAAGGCTAAGAGTCGCACATGTAATCTTTGATATTGCTATTTTATAATTCATATATGCCTATGACATAACTGAAAGTGTGGCCCGTGTCTTTTAACTTGATTATTATTATATGTGTTTTCCTTTTTCTTTTCTTACTTTACAGTTTGTGAAGAGTCCATTAGATACATCACATATAAAATTAGTCCGGACGGTCAGGTTGTATAACAGTCGACCATATTTGAGTTAAAGTGGTCTTATTAAAAACATATCAAATGGATAGGGTCAACAATGGGTGAGTCTTAGTGGGTTCTCCCGTTGTATATTGGCTTTTACGCCAATTATTTGGAAGCCACGGCGAAGGGCCCAATGGTAATAGCAGTGGTAGCGGATGCAGGGACGATGCCAACATCAAACATAGGAGGTGGTAACTATTGTTTAGACGATGATCTTTAGATGGTGATAAAACAGAGTCCCGTTTATTTTTAGCACTTCTTTTAATTATACTTTTTTTCCAACCTGGCCCGTAAGAAAGATACATACAACCGAATTTGATGCCTATATGTTATATTAATACACTTCTTTTACTTATACTTTGTTTTTTAAACACATTGAACCACGCATGCGTGTTAACTCGCAAAAGTTAGATGAAGACGTTAAACATAAAAATAATAAATGAGTCGGAACGCTTAAGAACATTAGCCAAGCGAATTAGAATTAATAATGATAATAATAATAATAATAATGGTGGTAGTGGTGGTGGTGGTAGTAGTGGTTGTGGTCGTGGTGGTGATCATGGTAGTGGTAGTGGTAGTTGTAGTATACCAACAGTACCGGTATTTAACAACAATAATAATTAATAAATTTATAAAGAATAGGGTTTTTTAAAAATAAAAGTATAGGGTCTATTAAATTCAAGCTAAATCACAAGGGTTATATTGTATATTTTTACTAGTATTTTTTTAAGAGAAGAAAATTAAAATTTGTTGATATTCTAAGGGGCTGTTTGGTAGCCTCTTAATCAGTCTTTTAACCATTCAGCTCTGAATCATTCAGCATTCAGACTGTTTGTTTCAGCATATGAATGGAATGATTAAGTGCTGAACTATTAAGCTAATAAGGGATGCTGAATGATTCAGCTCTTAACCATTCAGAGCCTCTTAACCATTCAGATCATCTTAATGATTCAGCACTTAATCAACCAAACAGCCCCTAAGTGAAGAAAATAAAAACTCACTAAAGGAAAAAAAAAAAATTAAAATAGTAAGATGTGGCAAAACACCATCAAACTGAATAGTAGATATGTGAGTGGAACCCAATTTGATAACTTAATGCTTTGTTAATATCTGAAGTTCCGAACTAAGTCACTAACACAAGCAATTAAATTTTGTTCTCTAGAATAACTTTTTGGATCAAATATGGTTGAACATTCTAACCTTTTCGTATGTAAATTTACTAATATTAATTGTGACAATGAATGGACACATCACTTGTCATAGAAAAATGGCACATAAAACACATAAATAAACACTAATTATTTTGATATACCATTTAATAAACTTTAAAATTATGGGTCAGCTGGGCATTGAATGTGAGAACACATGGCTACTGGCTAGCCACAAGCGAGGGCCGAGGTTGGTGCGCGTCCTATCGAGCCAGTGCAGCCCTGGCTTACTCATTTAGTGGTCCATTGTCTCACCCATTTGTTATTTGGCCATTTATATTATTATTCCCCTTCCCCTTAAACAACGTTGTTGGATATCGTTTGTTTTTAACATTTTTATTATAGTGTCTTTCTGTCACTCATAAAACTTGGTATGTTGAGTTGAGTCAATAACATGTTAATACCTCCCAGACCCCCACCATATAAACATTATAAGAATATAAGAAAAGTTCATCAAATCACATATTGTTCTTATATCATTATTATAGTAAAATGTTACAATAAACTATAGTATATTGTTGAAATTACTCAAGACAATAGTTATATGAATATGATCACCTAGAACTCAATAACTTTAGAACCAGAATAATTAATAAAGAAAAGATAATCACGATATACAGAAAAGTAAACAGCCAAAGAGTATTAAACTTAAACTAACTCGATCCTTAAAAGTGATAAAGATGAAAACAGATATACACAATGGAACAAATAAACAATGGGATGAAGACTCGGCGGCATATGCCCGCATACCTAGACAAAACTACGAAGAAGATAGGAATCTACGTACGTGGTTGCTGAGAGAAAAACGAGCGTTGGGACTTGGGAGCAATATGAGGTTGAGAACAAAATCCGTACCTTCTCATTCGCAACCATTTCTCTCTTTTATGTATGGAAAGAATCATATCATTCAACAATGTTCCTTTGAGTACTTTATGATACAAACAAATAAGTCCTTGAAAGGCTCTAATATATACAACCACATCCTGTAACTTGATTCCGCTACAAGATAAGGGGATGGTCAGCATTGTGCTGAGCGATGATTGGGAGGTAGCATCTGAATCGGTGAACATATTTCTAAAACTTTACCCATTAAGAGTCACGATGAACAATTAAAAGGTACTTTTTAAGTGAACCAAACAGACTTTGCCTCTAACTGATTTAGATGTGGTCTCTTAATGGAATCATTAAGAGACTACCAAACAGTCCCTAGATCTTAAAACCCATTGAGTCTCCAACCACTTCTCCCTCAACGAATTCTTCCTTTTCCATCTTTATTTTTTCTAAACATTTACTTCTCTCTTTTAAAATGAATCAAAACACAACGCTAACTAATATTGAGACTACCTTCTTACAACCAAGATCAGATTGGATTAGCAACAACCTTAGTGACCGAATTGTGTTTTAACCGGTCGCTAGTTAACCAACACCCAGATTTACAACACTAGACTCATGAATAAGCTAAAAGTAGCAATAAAAAAATATCACCTTAACTTATAATAGAAACGTCACAACCCACTCCCACATAAATAATTATGATTTATAAACACATACCCCGCGTTATCGATGATGACCAGTCCAGTCTGGATTGGGTCCAATTTTCCCGAAGAAATAATATTATTAAAATTCTATAAGTTGTAACCATGGTTAGTTTGGCATGCTATAAATAGATAGAGGGG
The DNA here is from genome assembly GCA_030844895.1 of Ambrosia x helenae. Classification (NCBI taxonomy): domain Eukaryota; kingdom Viridiplantae; phylum Streptophyta; class Magnoliopsida; order Asterales; family Asteraceae; genus Ambrosia; species Ambrosia x helenae. The sequence goes on along the minus strand of JAUTDX010001709.1, from coordinate 51,062 downwards.
TAGCCCCCACTTTATTATCATACAAACAATCTCCTCTTCTTAATATCACCAGCTGATTTTGCAAACAAAGGTTATATTAATAATATTGACTCCTCAACTTTCAACTAATTATTATATGATCTATCCATCCGTTCATACTCTCTGCATTCACTCATCATTTATTCATTGACTCTTTGTTTACCTTCCTCTAGGCAGCTTCCATTTCATCAATGATATATCACAAACATATTTATAACAACTTATATATGAATCAAAATATATATTTTGTGATGATAATAACAACTTGCAGGTTGTAGAAGAAGACAATATGGCGACTAACGGTAAACCAATTCACATCGATGACGCCATTAACGGACTCAAGAAGCTTCTCAGGTACACTACGTATAATATCTGTTTTTCTCCTTTCAAATAACCGATCACACTTCTCATGTATACCAAATAACCGATCAAACCTGTCCTGTATAATAATTTCTGTTTATTAATACAATCAAACGCTTTGATTCATTAATCTGTATATATATATATATATATATATATATATATATATACATATATACATATTTATACAACTGTATTAGAGCTGTGATCAGCCTATCGTCATCCTGCAGGCCATATCCCTAATATTATGCTATTTTTTATTAAACTTTTAAATAATTCTATACGCGTCGACACTAACGGCGTTAGATATAACGGTTTTGCAGTGAGAAAGAAGACCTTAACGGCGTGGCCGTCGAAAAGATAAAGCAGTTAACGGCGGAGTTGGAGGGATCAGACGGCGGTGAGTTTAATCCAGTGGAGAGGATTCGTGACGGTTTTGCTCGGTTTAAGAAGGAGAAATATGAGTACGTTCTGTTGTCGTACCTTTTTGGAATAATAAGGATTATTATTATTATTATTATTATTATTAATCATTACTACTGAATTTATTTCTGAACATAATCCACACATTTTCGATAGTGGGCAGACTGTACGTACGTCTGTCCTGCCTTGCCTCTTTTAATTGGAACACAGGATTATTATTCACTGATTCCTTTTTGTCACCTTCCTTTACCTTGGACATTAATTGATCTTGGAGATTAAAAACACCTGAGATGAAGCAAAATATTATACTGTTGAACTGTTTTGGGTAGCACATAATTAATCATAAATATTTATCTTTATCTTTATCCACCATCTATTTTATTATGACTATATATTGAAAAAGTTTTTTTGACGTTTACTTTTAGAAATAAGTTGTATTATTATTAGTTAGGTGAAATGCCAGCCACATAGGGCCATATTGGATATTTTTTTCTTGTTTTTGAGGCTCTCATTTGTCTTTTTTGATTAAAAACAGTGTGCGAATACGATCTCTTAATTAATTAGATTTTCTATGTGAACTAGGAGCGATGATATAAGTACCGATATTGAATTTCTGGAAAAGTGGGTATTCAGTAACGTACTCGTTTCAAAATGATCATCTTTATCTAGTATTGATACCGCTAATGAAAATACTTATACTGTATTTCTAGAAAAGTGGGTACCAAATCCAATAGTATTGTACTAGCACTCTATACCAAATGCTTATCCCTAATAAATAGTTGTTTGCATATAAACCATGTGTAGAATAGAAAGGGTATCCATAAATTTTATATTAATTGAGTTTTTTAATTGTGATTTTATTGAGTTTTTCAACTCTGACTTTCTACAAATAAGTAGTTATAACACAGGTAACAAACCAGACTTACAAATTTTGGGGGGAAGTGTGGGTGCTAAACTTACATAACGGACATGGGTTTATTTTAATGTAACTTTCGGTTTTTCCTTCTGGTCCTTGTTTTGAGGACACACAAGAGGTTTAGTTGATGTGAATGAAAGTTATTTTTCAAAAAAAAAAAGTAGTTATAACGTATATAAAAGTTTATATTGTGACTTTGTGTTAAAAGTGTTTAGTTGAAGTCCTTGTTATGCTTTAATGATAAATTTAGTATTAATATGATATCTTTACTTTTTAATGTAAGTCATGGTCATTGTCGCATCTTATTTGTAATAGGACCATTTATATGATCGGTACTATGCATTAAATTGTATTCAATTTGATGTTTTATGCTATAGAAAGGGACTTATCCCAAAAGAAATATATACCATTACTTATCAATTGACCTTCACTATAACTGCTCCATGTAACATGTTCCTTTTCTTTTGTGCAGAGCAAACCCCACTTTGTATGGTGAGCTTGCTAAAGGCCAAAGCCCCAAGGTCATCCATTTTTTTCTCCACTGTGTAGTCCATGTTTCAAGTGCTAGTTAACATTTTATTTGTTTTACATTATTTACATTTATCTTTCTAAACTGTTACCTTTGCGACTACTCACCTCAGTTGGATAAAACGTTATTGAGATCTTCAATGTACATAAAGTTTGAATATAATAAATTAATTTTTAGAACCCGAACCAGCGAACGAGTACACTGCTAGTTTTATTTGTTTTACATTATTTACATTTATCTTCCTAATCTGTTACTATTTAATTATATTTTATTCATACTATTATGTATTTATTTATTGTTTAAATTATATAAATAACTAGAATGAGAGATTCCACTAATGTATACACACTTGTTCTGTTCTCATTTGATTTTTTTTTTATTTCATATATGTATATCAATTAAAAAGGGACAGGTTCTTTCATTATTTCTTCACCCCATGTGATTGATGCACATAAAAAATAGATGAAAATAAATATAATATAAGATTTTACCTAGGAAAATATTCTACATCCGTATTCTTAACCTTTTGTTTACACTTTAACACAGTTTTTGGTATTTGCTTGTGCGGACTCTCGTGTTTGTCCATCACACGTCCTGGATTTTCAACCAGGTGAAGCCTTCGTCGTCAGAAACATCGCTAACATGGTTCCTCCTTATGATACGGTGATCTTTCAAACTTTACAATTTATTATCATGATTTTACATGTAGAATTCAAGAAATACTATAATCATTTCTAGTAAATTTTAATAATTGATCTTCTTTATATTTTGTTAGAAGTCAAACCCATAAGCATCTTTCAAACATAATTGCTAGCATGTTATCCAGCACATGGTCAAACTAATGAACTAGTACACACCTCCTTTCTTTAAGGAGAAAGTTCATTAATTTGCAATGGTTTTATTTCTTGATCGAATATTGTTGTTTATAAAGAAAAACTTAGAATATACATAATAATAGACTTAAGCGGGACAAGAATTTTCAACTTGTGGTCACTATAGAATTATTATTTTTAATTCGTTTCAACTACTAAAGTCACATTACAAGAAACTTGTGATGTATCCCTATCTCTTCTAATAGAAGCCCATTAACCTTTTTGAATAAAATAAATTTATAAACTCATAGATTAATATGTATAGATATGCTTAAACTTAACTGTTACGGAAGTGTTTGCTTTGAATAATAATGGGCACACTAATTTTTTGGATTACTTATTGTTTAGTTGACTTATCAAAAATCTTTTTGTGCAGATAAAACACTCAGGAGCAGGTGCCGCTATTGAATATGCAGTAGTGCATTTAAAGGTGAACATTTTGATGTCTAATCAGTAGGCGTGATTAGTTTTAATAAAGGAAAAGAAAGAAATAACCACCTCACCCCACTATAAAAAGAAAAAAGACCTCCCTATAACTCAACTCTGCTTAGTTATTATTAGAGTATGAGTTTGGAAGAATGTTATTGATTCCCATCAAATGGTATCCTCAGTACCCATCTAAAGGGTTTGGTTTTGATGTTCCGTACACATTCTCATTCTAGTATGTTGTCAAACTCAGGGGGCGAAGCGCTCCACTGACATATTTTCAACTTCACTGATTTACAACAATTCTGCACTGCCACATCACTTCACTTCACTAAACACAGTTTTGGAGGCAACACTACCCTGAACCACCCAACCCACAAAAAACAAAAACCCTCACACACAAAAAATTCATTCACAATCCGTTAACTAGTACCCGTGAAACCTACCAGCAAACCACTACCTGTGTCACCCGGGGCAATGTTATCGTGCTGGTAGAGGGTACCAACACCGTTTGCTGGTAGTGCCCCGTCCCCCCTCATACTTAGGAGTTTTTGCAATCAGTTTCATGTGACCTGTTTCAAGTATAAATCACAAAGCAGACCGTCGTGTATGGGTTGAAAATCATTAAGCCAACATACCAATTTTTTAAGCAAGTGTGTAACCAAACATGACACCTACTCATACTCGGGGTATTCTCGGCATCCTCAGGTACCCTAATCGGCTAGTTCAGCTTTTGCGACAACACTACCGCAATGCTTTCGGTTAATGGTATCAGTTTTCCGTGTGTGTGTTGGAGTTTAGAGCCAACCAATATGATTTAAAGTATTATTAAATTAATTTGATTTTAATTTAAAAAAATAGAAAAAAGAAATTTGGGTACTTTGGGTTGGGTTTGGTTAAAAATAAGGTGATCGTCTCTAATACCCTTGTAAAAGACCTATTATTCCTGATTATTCTTAATTTATGAACATGATGATTGACAAATTGGCTTGAAAAACTAGTTTGTGGATAAACACTAAAAAATCAAATGAAAATTAAATATGAGAGCGAGACATGCGGCCTTATGGACCCATATGCATCATGCCATCTTTATTCCATATTTCTATTTAGTGGTAGTTGGGTTTCATCTTTAGAAAAGGAGGTTTCCTAGTGGAGAGGAGGCAATTGCCCAACTAGCACTTTATAATTTCTATACCTCTTTTGAGTCACATATATTGGAATATGCTCATCATGGAGTTTAAGAAGATGCTCTTAAGTCAAAGAGAAATTATGGGTACAAGGGTGTCTAGATTCCATAATTCATTATAAATTTCTAAATAAGAAATCCAGAAATCATTTTTTTTTGGGTCAAAGGCGAGGGGCATCCAAACATTTGTTTAATTATTATCAGTTTTTTTTCTTCTTCTATTTTGCTAATTTAAAACTTTATTCTTATTTATTATTATTTTTTATTATGAGTATACCTAACAAGCATCATTTTCACCTTCCAAAAAAAAAAAAACAAGCATCATTTTAAAACATTAAGTGTTATTTATACAGTAAAGTTAACCTTCAAAATATAAGTTATTTAACATAAGGTTGAGTTTATAGAACAACTTTCACCCATGTAAAATTTTATAGATCTATAATACACAATCCAAGAATATGAACAATATTGAGCCAACATAAACTCAGAACAATCAACAAAGAGAAGTAGGCGACAAAACAGGTGACAAAACTCTTATTAAACCAACCCAAAATGTTTGCCCCCCAAATACCCAAATACTGGATTCAACAATAGATGAATCCAGTGATAAAGAATACAGAGTTAAGATCTCAACTGATTGATAAGATCAGTTGAAGATCTTAGAATAAAGAAACAATACAAAGACTTACAAACCAACAACCCTAGATGATGATCATAACAATGATCAGCTCCAGGATTAGACCATACACAGGGTCAAGCCCCAACAACACCAGAGAAACCCTAGCTACTCGAGAGAGTTTTCAGAGAAGACGATTACAGACTGAATAAATAACAAACCCTAATAATAATCCTTTTATACTGCCTCTGGAAGCTTCGATTATTGTTACACGAGAACACACCACAGCCATACGATCAGATCATATCCAACGGCTCACAAATAATCCTGCACCACTTGCACATAAACATGGGCCACTCAAATGGACCAGACAATAAAGTTGGGTTATAAAATAAGCCCATTAGTCTTATAACATAACTCACATAGTCCAAACCATCATAACCCAAAGAGAACATTATCACATATGAATAACATAGGTTTAACACATGAATTATAATATCATGCATAATATTTTAACATGCCCCCTTAATTCAAGTGTTAAACAAGTCAAACATATTCAAACTGCTACAAAAGTTCTTGTGTTTTTCAACACTAAGCCCTTTTGTTAAGCCATCTGCAACTTGACTTTCTGAGTCAATTTTCTCAGTTTGAATGACCCCATTAGCAACCTTTTCTCTCAAAAAATGCAAGTCTAATTCAAAGTGTTTGATTCTTTCATGAAAGACAGGATTAGCAGCTATTGATATAGCAGCTTTGCTATCACAGAAAACTTTTAAGGGCAATACAATATCAACCTTTAATTCAGACATAAGATTCCTTAACCAGATCATTTCACACACAGCAGAGCACATAGCTCTATATTCAGCTTCTGCTGATGACCTGGAAACTGTATTCTGTTTCTTGCTTTTCCAGGAAACAAGTGAGTTTCCTATGAAAATGCAAAATCCAGTAACAGACTTCCTGGTCTCTAGGCACTTAGCCCAGTCAGCATCAGCATAACCAGTTATGTGCATAGAATCACTTTTGCTCAATAAAATACCCTTTCCAGGTGACATTTTCAAATACCTCAATAGTCTGAGAGCTATTTGAAGATGTCCATTAGTTGGTTTGTGCATGTATTGACTCAAATACTGCACTGAATAACTAATGTCCGGCCTGGTAAGAGATAGATATATCAGTTTACCAATCAACTTTTGATAACCAGTTATATTGTCTAACTGCTTATCATTTTTCCCACTTTTGGCAGATACTATGAAACTCTGCTCAATAGGAGTATTGATTGGTTTACAACCAAGATACCCAAACTCATTTAATAATTCTAAGCAATACTTTCTTTGAGATAGACAAATCCCAGAATTAGAGTATAGGACTTCTATTCCCAGAAAGTATTTTAACACACCTAAATCTTTTATTAGAAATTTAGAATTTAAGCAATCTTTGACTCTTTTAATTTCAACTTCATTGTTACCAGTAACAACTATATCATCTACATAAACAAGTAGAATGACTAACACATCTTTCTTAGACAAAACAAACATAGAATAGTCACAGATGCTTTGTACAAAACCAAACTTAACAAGCACACTAGTAAGTTCCTCATTCCACTTCCTAGGAGCTTGTTTAAGACCATAAAGAGATTTAACTAGTTTACACACTTTAGTATTATTCTCAGAATAATATCCCTCAGGCAACTTCATGTAAACATCTTCAGAAATTGACCCATATAGAAAGGCATTATTTACATCAAGTTGATACAAAGGCCAATTATTACACACAGCTAAGTTAATAACACACCTGACAGTTACCATTTTAACCACAGGTGAAAAAGTTTCACCAAAGTCAATACCCTCCCTTTGGTTAAACCCTTTAGCCACTAGCCTAGCTTTATACCTTTCAATCTCACCATTAGCCTTATACTTAATCTTATATACCCACTTACAACCTATTGCCTTTCTATCCTTAGGTAAATCAGTAAGGACCCATGTATTATTTCTATGTAATGCTTCCATTTCAGCATTCATGGCTTCAATCCATTTAGGATCCTTTGAAGCCTCAAAATAACTATTGGGTTCTACTGTTTTATTAAGATTTGATACAAAACAAAAGTTATCTAATGACAGATTTGAATAATTGACAACCTTGTCAATTCCATATTTAACCTTCCCATCAACAACATATTCATTAAACCTTCTTGGGAAAACAGACTGTCTATCAGACCTTCTAATACTAGTAGACACTCCCTCAGATGGGTTGGTCTCAACACCTAAAGATTCACCATCATAGTCTGCCCTATCAGCAGCCCTACTACCAGTTTTGTCAGGACTATGATCAGATCCTGAATCATCAGTCCTAACTCCACTAGGAGGTCCTTCTGATTGCAAACTAGGTGACTCAATATTAGACCCTTTAGTTCCCCCTTCATCATTGGGAGGTTTAGAATTCTTAGTTAAATCAGACTCACTGGTTGTTTCAGACTCTATTAAATCGAAAAAATTTAAGTTTGTTATGTTTTCAGACTCAGATAAAACACTATTAGTATTTTCAACACTATTTTTAAAAGGAAATATTTCTTCATAGAACCTAACATCTCTTGAATATTCAATATCTCTTTTTTCTAAATTCCAAAGCTTATATCCTTTTTTAAAATTTGAATATCCAATGAGAACACATTTATCAGCCCTACTAGAAAGTTTATCTGACTCATTTAAATTTGTTTCAAAACACAAACAACCAAAGGTCTTTATATAACTAAGAATGGGGGGGAACCCATACATAACCTCATAGGGACTCTTACCTAACAAGACAGAAGAAGGAATCCTGTTAATAACATATGTGGCAGTTAGAACACAATCTGCCCAAAACCTAAGAGGTAACCCACTCTGAAACAAGAAAGCCCTGGCCATATTTAATAAGTGCCTGTGTTTTCTTTCAACAACCCCATTTTGTTGAGGTGTATAGACACAGGATGTTTGGTGAATAATTCCCTTAGTTTGACAAAACACAGTCATTTGATTATTTACAAATTCTGTACCATTGTCACTTCTGAAAATCTTAACATTTTTGTTAAACTGATTTTTAAGAAGTTCATAAAACACTTTAATGTTTTCAAAAACTTCATATTTTCCTTTCATCATATAACACCAAACAGCCCTAGAGAAGTCATCTACTACTGTTAAAAAATATTTGAAACCCTCTCTACTTGAAACCTTGTAAGGTCCCCAAACATCCAAATGTACTATATCACCAATATTTTTAGTTTTATGTTCACTTAGAGGAAAGGGTAACCTAACTTGTTTAGACTTATGACAAATTTCACAAGGTTGAGTATTGACAGTTTCAATATTTAAGTCTTTTTTTAATACAGCCAAAACTTGATCAGAGGGGTGACCTAATCTATTATGCCACAACTTGGCATCAACAATACTATTCAAGCAAACATGATTAACACTCACATTTTTACCAACAAAGTAAAGTCCATCACTTTGCCTACCAGTCACCAGGATTCTCTTGGACTTGGAATCCTGGATAAAACAATTTTTTTCATCAAACAATACAGACATGTGATTATCCTTGGCTAACTTATGCACAGAGACAAGATTAACACAGTAGTCAGGAACAAGAAACACATCTCTAAGAATAACATTTTCAGCAAGCTTAACATCCCCTATTTTAGTTACCTTAGCACTAGTACCATTAGGGTGTCTAACTTGAACATCAAAATTTTTCACATCAACACAATTAAACATTTCAGAATCACTTTTAGTCATGTGTTGATTAGCACCAGAATCAGTTATCCAACTATCATTGATAATACTTTTAACAAAGCTAGAACAACTAGAGAACTTTCTGATCATGTTAGCAAAATTTTGCATGGTAGACATACTAGAGAAACCATTCACAACATTACCTCCACTACTAGAAGACTGTGGATCAGAAGGAGCCTTTTCACTGATCAGATTCATCAACTTTGATATCTGTTCAGCAGAAAAAGGTAGACCAACAGCACTAGTGGAAGTATTAACATTATTACTCCTACTATTACTAGTGTTATTAGACATATTAGACCTCTGATTTACATTTTGATTTCCAGACACTCTTCTAGGATTAGATGGATATCCAACCAGTTCATAACACCTGTCAACAGTGTGTCCTACCCTATTACAATGAGTACATTTTAAGTTTGGATTTGGACCTCTGTTAACACCTTTCTTTTTATTATCAAATCCTTGACTGGTTTTAGTTACAAAAGCCACATTTTGTCCTTTTGATGACCCAGAGGAGCCTCTATGAGACTCCTCCCTAGACACAATAGAAAAGGCAACTTTTACACTAGGTAAAGGTTCCCTGGTCAACAATGTGGTTCTGACTGGTTGATATATATCATCTAATCCCATTAGAAATTGCATCAACTTTATTAAAGCACTAAAATCATTAAACTCTTTTGATGCATTACAAACACAAGTAGGCAATTGAAGAATAGAATCTAATTGTTTCCACATAGTGTTTAACCTATGATAATACTCAGCCACTGTACTACCATTTTGTTTCACATTATTAATCTTTTGATACAGATTAAACACAACAGAACCATCAACCTTATCATAGGTTTCTTTTAAATCAGACCAAACTTCACTAGCCAACTTAGAGAACACTTGTCCTAAGTATAGTTCCTCACACACAGAATTCAACAACCAAGATAATACCACAGAGTTACACCTATCCCATTGTCTAGCAAGCACATCATTGTCAACAGATTTTACACAAGAACCATCAATGAAACCATATTTGTTTTTAGCATCCAAAGCAAGTTTCATAGAACTAGACCACACAGAATAGTTATCAGATCCTTTCAATTTAATGCTAGTAATGGACAGGCTACTGGTATCACTTGGATGTAAGTAAAGTGGATCACTAATGTCCAATTTACTAATAAGTGTACCAGGGGGATCAGATGGATCAGCACCACCTGATCCCTGAGAACTAGTAACAACAGGACCAGTCATGAATACACAACAAGAATCACAGAACAGACAATCAACCTAGAAAAAAACTAGAGAGAAAACACAACAATGCAAACCCTAGGGGACGAAACTGTACCAGGGGTCAGATCATGGGTTCATCACTCAAGGTGCCCACGCAGATCTTAGTACAGGAGTCCTTTATTATCTATATATATATATACTCGTATATATAAGAATAGACAAACAATAAGACCACAAATCAAGTATTGAGCCTACTCCGGTCCACCCTAACCCGGACAGTGCTCCTAGACCAGACAAAAAACAACAAAAAATACAGATGAGGAACAATCTCACCAAAGACAACCCAAGTTAGGGTTTCGCCAATAACTCGTAGCTCGTAACCTTCACTTAGGGTTACGAAGCCAGAGAGCAAACAATACAATATGCCACCAGCTGATCAAATCCAGCCCAAGAAGCCAACAGTAGGTTGACCAGATCCACAATCTTGTCAACAAACAACAACCAATTAGTAACACCAAGTCTGAGATCTAAAAATCAAGATCTCAGACTTTAACCAAAACACAAAGATACAGCGGAAGAACAAATCAGGATCGTTTCTTTTAGAAAAACACTTTATGATACAAGAGCCTTCGGCTCTGATACCATGTAAAATTTTATAGATCTATAATACACAATCCAAGAATATGAACAATATTGAGCCAACATAAACTCAGAACAATCAACAAAGAGAAGTAGGCGACAAAACAGGTGACAAAACTCTTATTAAACCAACCCAAAATGTTTGCCCCCCAAATACCCAAATACTGGATTCAACAATAGATGAATCCAGTGATAAAGAATACAGAGTTAAGATCTCAACTGATTGATAAGATCAGTTGAAGATCTTAGAATAAAGAAACAATACAAAGACTTACAAACCAACAACCCTAGATGATGATCATAACAATGATCAGCTCCAGGATTAGACCATACACAGGGTCAAGCCCCAACAACACCAGAGAAACCCTAGCTACTCGAGAGAGTTTTCAGAGAAGACGATTACAGACTGAATAAATAACAAACCCTAATAATAATCCTTTTATACTGCCTCTGGAAGCTTCGATTATTGTTACACGAGAACACACCACAGCCATACGATCAGATCATATCCAACGGCTCACAAATAATCCTGCACCACTTGCACATAAACATGGGCCACTCAAATGGACCAGACAATAAAGTTGGGTTATAAAATAAGCCCATTAGTCTTATAACATAACTCACATAGTCCAAACCATCATAACCCAAAGAGAACATTATCACATATGAATAACATAGGTTTAACACATGAATTATAATATCATGCATAATATTTTAACAACCCATATTATAAAACCTCTTATTTTATAAGTGTAATTGATAAAAAGATAAAATAGAAATAAGGCATAAAATTCTATTTTTTTCAGTCATAATCAGCATATTCCATGTTTTTATTTTCGCATATTTTGAAAAGAGAAAAGAATGTGTTAACTTGCCTTAAAATGGTTTTCCCTTGCAATAAGCCAATAATTGAGTGAGGCTCCACCTCTTTTACTTATCCTTTTTTTATCAGATGACTTTTGTTTATTTTTTTTCTTTAATCATTTTTTCATGGGCCAAGGTATTAATAGTCATCCCAACAATTGGGAGATGAATCAATATTAAATTACTGTAACTTTTAACTATTCCTTTACCCTCCCTAATATAGCTATGGATTAAATAATATATGTTGGTATTGTGTTTTCAGGTAGAGAATATTGTAGTCATTGGACACAGCTGTTGTGGTGGGATTAAAGGACTCATGTCCATCCCTGATGATGGAACCACTGCTAGGCAAGTTTCCACTTTTTATTATTTTGTATACAGCGATTTTTCAATCAATCAAATAACCAAAATAATATATTATGTTGTTGCCATCAAAAAGTATTATTATAATATTCATATTTTCGTTATAGGAAGGCATATAGATCATTTATTTAGTGTGTAGCTAGATATCTAATTCAGTAAATGAACGTATAATGGTAAACTTAAGTGATCATCTATAGCAACTTAAGTGATCATCTATAGCTGGATGCTTTAGATTCTTCATTTGATCACACTATTAAGAAGGACTATAAACCATAATTTGACTGGGAATTGAAATCCAAAAACCGGATACATCCGAGTCAGCTGCGTTTATGTGGAAATAACCAAGTCTAGGAGTAATTTTATTTTTGACTGAATTACAAATTTTGTCCTTTACGTTTACCCCCAACCTGATTATCCAAACAAATATACACCAAACCAGTCTATCCAAACTGAAGATATTAATATTAGTATTTTACATCATATCTAAAAATCTTACAAATAACTTTTATATAAAAATGTGTCATTTTAGTTCATCTCAGTTTCGAAATTCTTTAGAATTTTTATCGTGAATTGGTAATAATGTTGGGTCTGTGGTATTTATCATATTGTTAACTTGTTATAAACAAAATTTTAATATATGGTTTTGGTACATTTTTTTGATATTCAAGAAAACAAAACCTGCAGTACCCCTTGACTGATAAAATAGATTGGAAGAAATATCAATCTTGTAGTAGTTATCATTTTAAAAAAGATGTTTATTGTCATCATATAACAATATAATTTTTAAAATTTTATTTTGGTGGAATAAACTTGAGCTTTGAAGAAATAAAAAAAAAACAATCAAGATTCTGTCAATGATTTGTGTAATTGTGTCCACAAAAGGTGGTTATTTTATGTAGTTCCTTTTTCTCTTTGAGTGACACCCACTACCAGCTCAATATGATAAAAACAAATAGATTTACATACTTTATCTTTTCCTTCCAGGATAATATGAATTCATACATCTTTTTGATCTTGCTTAACTTAAACTAACAGTTTTGTTTTGAATAATAATAAATGGGCAGTGATTTCATAGAACAGTGGGTTAAAATCGGTTTGCCTGCCAAGAGCAAAGTGAAAGCAGATTACAGCGATTTGGAGCACTCGGATCTATGCACCAAGTGTGAGAAGGTATTTTCACACTAACATACCAAACTTTGTATCGCAAAATAACAACATGGTATCTTATTAAGCTTGGCAAAACAAAAGGGTTAAGTAATGGGTCAAACTGAGTCTGGGTCAAAATAGATATAGCCAAAATGGACTCACCTTGAAATGGGTCGTTTTGGAAAGGAGAATATGTATCAAAACAGGTTCACTAGCTATATTTTCTTTTATGGCGGCTAGTGGTTTCGTAATGGTTCATCAAAACAAGTTCTTACAAAAACAGGTTCCTCTCGACATAGGTCGATTTAGAAAAAAAAAGGACATCAATAACAGTTCACTTGTTATATTTAGTTTGTGGTGGCTAGTGGCATTTTACTGTATTGGTCACAATGGGTTCTGATTTCTGACCAAAATGGTTGTCTTAAAATGAGACATTATAGAAAAAAGTATCAAAATGAGTTCGCCGGCTAAATTAGTTTTTATGACAGCTAGTGGCATGGTAATTGCTTGTACCGGATTGACCCATCAACTTATTTTTGTCATTTTTTTTCAAGTTACAAAATAACTATATATTTAAACTCATATGATTTATGTTGGAAAATCTAAGGGGTGACAAAATATATATAATGTGGTGTGCAATAAAAACAGGAGGCTGTGAATGTATCTCTAGGGAATCTATTGACATATCCATTTGTGAGAGAAGCTGTGGTGAACAAAAAGCTTTCACTAAAGGGAGGACATTATGATTTTGTGAATGGATCTTTTGACCTTTGGAATCTTGATTTCGGCATTTCACCGTCTCTCATCTAAAGGATTTTCGCTCTTCGATCAATAAACTTGTTTACTTTTTCTCAATAACTGGGCATAAAAGTCTTGGATTGCATCAAATTTGTAAAGTTTTGGGTTTGTTTCTTTCTATATATGTGTTTTCACTTTGGTTGTATCTATCTTTTCATTTTCGAATAATGTTGGTTTATCTGTAACATCCCATGTTTTGATCGGAGTACGTTACCGATATGCATGTAATACTATTGAAGAAAGTTTGAAGGAAATACAGTTTCATCTTTTATCTCTATTATCTTATTAAGTACCAAACATGTCTAAGAAGGTAATTTCAACATAATTTTAAGATGGGAGTTCAATAGACTCTTCACAAACTTTAAGAGAAGGAAATCATTAAATCAAGCTGATCTTATTAATCATTAGGCTATTATACTTATACACATTTGATTACAATCGTTCCCGCCTAAATCTGTTGATCAACTAACTAGTGTAACTAACATTCAAACTATTATATTTTAACACTTTCAGTCCCTCTACTATTAAAACTACACATTTGATTACAATCGTTCCCGCCTAAATCTATTGATCAACTAACTAGTGTAACTAACATTCAAACTATTACATTTTAACACTTTCAATCCCTCTACTATTAAAACTATCAAAACTATCATAATACTTGTATCATTAACAATCTCTGATATAGTCACTTCATCTTTTTAACCTTTTTCCACTTTTTCCACCTCTCCTCTTCCAATCGGATACACTCTCCTCAAGATCTTCAACTTTTTGGGTTAGACTTTCAACATTCTGTATCAAAGTATTGACCTTTGTATCAATATCATCAATCTTTTTATAAACTTCTTGTTTCAAGTCCTCGTTAAGATCACCGGTCATGTCCGGATTAGAACCCTGCCCTTCAGTGGCATCAAAAAACTTTTCTTCTTCTTCGTCTGCATTACCATCTAACCTGCTATTCATTACCTTCTTGATACAATTACAGAAGGTGATCGACACCATCGCGGCAACCCAATCCGCCGCATTAAAGATACCACTCACTGTAATGTTTGAAGCCTTTATCACCAATTCCTCTACCTTCTTCTTTATTTCTTCTTTCATTATTTCACAACTATCAGTAAATAATCGCTTGATGTACTCTCCATCTTGGTTTGGGTTTGGGTTTGGGTTCGGGTTTGGGTTAGGGTTAGGGTTTGGGTTTTCATCGTTATTGACGTGGGAAAAGGGTACAATTTCAGCCATTGTTGTGCAGGGGTTAGGGAACGTGGGTTTAGAAAACGTTTGGGCAGGAGAAGATGATTATTATTATTATGACTATTATTATTCTATTATGACTATTATTATTCTATATTCTATATATTATATAGAGTCAAGTTCATGTACAAACAGATTTCCGGTACGAATAGTACGAATCAAACAAAAAAAAGGGCGGTGGCATTTTTATAATTATAGACAAATCTTTTTTCTTTTACAAAAACCCACAGTACCAACCAGAAATCTCAAATTCATTCTAAAAATCCTAACAAAAACCCCAAATTAACAACACAATTGAAGACGATCAACAAGATGAAGCTCAATATCATCGAAAACTGGAAAACCAGAGGTAATATGTGATTTTTATACGATTTTTTCCAGTTTTCATGCTATGAAAAGGTGTTCGATAAATGTCTAAAACAGAGGATATGATGTTTATTATTTTTTTTTATGAAGAACAAGATTTCAAGTCTATAGGCTTTTGAAGTTGTTCTATGTAGAGTACTTTTTGTGAAACTTGGTATAGCATGTTCTATGCAGAGTAATTTTTATGACACTTGGAGCTGAGAAACAGACAACATGATTTTGTTTAAAGCAGAGGATCAACAAGAACATGATGAAATGAAAGAAGGATCTACTACAAAATTACTCTACTTATACAATAATTACTCTACACTATAAACCACTGTTGATTACTCTAGAGTATTTGTATAGCGTAATTATAACTAGAGTAATTATATAATTACCTTTTCTTCAGTAGTAATGGTTTGGTTTCTGGAGTAATTTTGGAACTAGAGACTGAATGTTTCTAGTAGAGTAATTTTTTGAGTTGTAGAGTAATTTTTAAAGTAGTTATTGCATATCTTTGTGGAGCAATTTGTGAAGTAGTTATGGATTGTTTTGTAGAGCAAATTGTGTTTGTTTAGTATTTTTGTGAAGTAGTTATGGTTTGTTTTCTAGATTAATTTTGGAACTAAAGACTGAACGTATGTGTTGCTTTTATATAGAGTGAGAGAGAAAGTGAGGTAAATGAAAGTGATATAATGTCTGAGAAAAAGAAAGCTGCAAATAAAAGTTGTTCTTATTTACAATAATGCCACCGCTTTTTTTCTCTTTGATTCGTACCGTTCGTACGGTTTTTTTTGTTTGTATTTGATCTTTTGTCATATTATATAAAGGGGTCCATATGTAAAAACCAAGTTGTTAGATAAAGTAAACTAGTATTTCGCTGCCGCGCGTTGCGGCGGCACGCTGCGGGTTGACTATTGCAGTAACATACAAAGTGTAAAACAAATGCGTAAGCCACAATGAGTTACAAACAATTCATAAAACACAGTGCATAAAAAGACAATTACTAAAAAGTATAAAACACAATTTTTTAACTCGGTTCGGAATAAAATTTACAACGAAACGTGGACCAACTGGTAGCGCACACATTATAAGCATGAAAACGTATTCCATTTGACATTACTTGTTTTCCAAAAGTGAAAAAAAAATTACGTCAAAAAATAGACCAACTCGTATTTATACCAACACATATATAAAAATTCGCGCGTAAAAAAAAATAATTTTTTTTCCATGTAAAGGTACGAAAAGGGGTAAACTCAAAATTTTCTAAAAGTAAAAAATTTTAAATCGAAACGTAGACCACGTATTTATAACAACAAATATATAAAAAAATCCCACGTAAAATCTTTAAACACGTCAATTAATTAGTTTTAAAAAAAAAATAAATAGCTAACGAAGGGGCTATGAAGTATAGTCTAGGATTAAAATTGTAATTATTAAAAGTCAAAGGCATAAAACCAAAATAAAATTAAAGGCTTAATATATCAAAGTTTGAAAGTTGAAGGGCTGGTGACAAAATATCCACCGACATTACAATTTAATATAGAGATAATTCTAAGTTGACATGTGGTTGAGGCACAACCCACCCATACACTGCCATAGAAAATGTTAATATGTGTGGAACTTGAAATAAAGTGTAAAAAAGTAAATAAAATAAGCAAAAATGTAGTTTTTTGTAAGGAACATAAAATAAGCGAATATGTGTGGAACTTAAAATAAAGGCCTGTCTATTTCAACCCCCCACCTTCTATTTCAACCCCTCTCAAAACGCCTCGCTTAGGCCTAAGCGAGGCGCTTTGCCCTCATTTCGAGGAAGTCAGTACGAGGGGCAGAAAAAGCTGAATTTTTAAAGCGAAGTGCTTCGCTTTGGCCTAAGCGATGCGCTTCGAATCAAAGATTTATTTTGGAGTGGTTTTTGATGTTTTGAATTGGTTTTTTTTATTTTTTTTTAATTTAATAATTTAAAAAGTTAAAAAAATTAAAAAACAAAGTAATAACCCTAATCAAACGTCTATATAGGCGTTTTCGATTTCCAAATGAATCAACGACTTAAACTTGACATCATCAACCACGTATAGTCAAAGATTTTAACATAAAACTTATGTATTCTCACCAACTTTATAGTTGACCCCCTCTATTTTTCAAAACTTAACATGTTTCAGGTAACAATGATGCGTGAAGATTTTAGCAGCTTTTTGATCACTTAGTTGAAGCCTTTAGATTAATAATTGGACATTTGTTTTGTTTGTTTCATTGAACAATGTGTTTGTTTTTGGATTGGTTTGTTTTAAATTGGAATAATAAACTATTTAAACTTTAGTTGCCGTGACGTGACATCCCAATATTTCCGCCATTGGTTGGGGTGTTACAGATTGATATCAGAGTCATGGTTATAGGGAATTAGGTTATTAGAATTCCTAACCTAGACTATAACCCTAGGACACGATTAAATGCTTGCTTGAGATTCACATTTGAATTTTAGGTCAGTTTGATTTTTTAATGTTGCGTATAGATTCTTAATGTGATTACGACTTACAACTTTCCTATTTTTTCTGGCAAATAATGAAAATGTCAAAAACTTTAAACGGATTATTACTCAAACACAAGACTAACAAAGAAATACTCAAAAAATTATTAATCATAGTTATGAATAAAAAACAATGACTCTCTAACAACCAGGAACTCACTACACCGATTAGTCCACACAATGACTAACCAAAACTCTCTCAATCTAAGACTATAAGGAGTGGGGGGGGGGGGGGGGGGGGGGGGTTGAAATGAATAAATTATTATTATTATTTTGTGAGTTAGGTGAATAAAAAAAATGGACCAATCAGATTACAAGAAAAAAGCCCCACGCCGGTGGAGATTTCCACGCCAGGGGGGTCCCCCCCTTTTCCACGCCCACTTCAGATAGTCTAAGAAGAACAAGTTGAACAGATTCGATGAGATACAACTCTAGATATTAGAGAAATTACAGAGAAAAACTTAGAAGAAATAATCTAGACTTAGGGAAAAAGATGGCACAATATAATATATATATATATATATAGAGAGAGAGAGAGAGAAAGATATATATATATCTATTAATTATTAATTATTAATATATATAAAAGAATTGATAGTTGCTGACGTGGCGAGCAATGGTGCCTTCAACCTCTCCATGAAACTGCCATGTGGCATTATAATTGAAAGTTTTTTGTGTGTTTTTAATTATTTCGTTTTTTAATAAAAAACAAAACTTAAAACCCTAAACTGATATATATATATATATATATATATATATATATATATATAGGTTCCTGTACAAAGGACATATTTCGTGAGAAGTGTGAGAAGGATTAAGAATTAGCATGTAGGCATCATGTTTTGGATTTAGGAATGATGTTTTAGGTTGTTTTAACTTGAAAAACACCAAACACAACAATCTAAAACACAATCCAATGTATTATAGTAATCAAATTTATAAAACAGCTAAAACACACTACTTAACACTTAAAACACACTACTTAATGTTCTTAGCATGGTGTTTTAACTTTTAAGCCTAAAATACATTGTTTTCGGTTTTTAGTTGTTATGTTTGGTATTTTTCTAGGCAAAACAATCCAAAACAACATGACTAAGTTTAAAAAATGATGCCTACATATCAATTTTTAATCCTTCTCACACTTCTCACGAAATATTGTCTTTGTACAGGAACCTCACTATATATATATATATAGAGAGAGAGAGAGAGAGAGTTTTGAGAGGAAAAATCTAGATCTTTTCAATGATTTTTTTTTGCTGAAAATAAGAAGCAAGTTTATATAAGAGCCACTTAGGGCATCCACCGACTCAAGGAAGACTAGGCCTAGTCCGGACACAGTAGGCCCAGAATCTAATAACTTTCTCAGCCCATCTTCACTTCTTTTTATAATTCCTAAAGCCCATCAGCATCTCACATTATGTAACCATCGTCTTTAGTCCACTAGCAATAGCCCATTTATCTAACAACTTGAATAGGCTCAAAACCTACAAATACACTTATGCAACATGATAAAATACATTGTAAATTACAAAATAAGTAATAAAATTGAAATTGGAGAATTATTATTTTCAACAAAAAAGGTTGGGAATTTCAATATGGCAAAATATTGATCAGATGTTACTGATAGATTTGCAAGAACAGAGAAAATGCTCAAAGAAATGGCTCAAAGTTTCACGGTTTTGGGAATACCCAATTTGCAAGAACAAGGAGTCCTAGCGCGGGACAAACCGGCAACATCGTATAATTTTTTGTTTGAACCAATTTTCAGGTCAAATCTGAAACGGAACCCAAAACCCAAACCAACGACCAACTCATAAAATGATAATGAACGTTGACTTAACCATTAGAGGTTGCACTTGAGTCTCTGAAAAGACATTAACTTCCCTTCCAACAAGTTAGTTCTTTTTCTATGTTTGTAGTTAGGACTGCAAACGAATTAAACTTCTAACGAACAATTCATGAACCATCCAGCGGGAAGTTCGTTTGACTTGACCGGTCAGGCCGATGGACTGTGGGGTCTGGTTCAACGCCCGGTCCGATTGCGGAAACAATATAAATAAGTGAACAAATAATAATATCCATGGGTCCGGATCGGGGGATCCAGATTTAGTTACCCTAAGTATAAAAACCCATCGATACTCTGATGATCATGAATTATAATCGGTAGACAGATCTTCACCTACTTTTCTCGAGTTTACCGAAAATCATCTACTTGAAATTCAGGTCAGTCATTCCATCTTTATCGATCTGATTTTAATTTCCATTTATCAGATTTCATTGCCTTTCAATTATTATTATTATTATTATTATTATTATTATTATTATTATTATTATCTTTTTTTTCAATTTGTACTTTGCAACCGTCTGATTTCTGTCTTTTTTTTCGTCAAATCCGTACACTAGATTGAATTAATTAGATGTATGTATGTATGTATTTGTATATCGATTATTATGCTCATAGTTATGAATTGTTGTTATGTGTTTGTGTCTGCTAAATCAGATAGTGAAAAAGTCAACTTTTTTGCATCTCAAAAGTCAAAGTTGTATGCTTTCATAATCTTTTATTGTTGTTGATTGCCATACTCAATGCATATTAATTATTGTATAGATATATATTTGAATGAATGATTTCTTGGTTGGAAGCCGATTACCAATACAGTTACAAGGATAATATCAAAGTTTTTGTTAGTTAGATTAGTGATTTAGTGTTTGAATAAAGAAGAGAAAGAATAAAGCTTTAAGTTTTTTTAGTATTGATGATTATTATACACAATGTCACATTGTACTTTTACTTAATGCATGTATCTATGGTAGGCAGCCAATTGCTGATTGTGCTGTTTAACGCAGTCGAATTAAGGTAAAGATCAAATTTTTAGGTTGTTGTAGTAATGCTATGGTCTTTGAAATGAAAAAAAAAGGCTTCTTGTGCTTATTGCACGATTTTATTATTAGAGTTGTTCGTGTATGCAACACTATAGGCAAATCCCACATCCTGTGAAAAGGAGAGATGAGAGCCTCAAATACCGTCAATGTGTTTTGGGCGCATTGACTGCGTATCGGAGGAGAATCCACGGTTAAGCGTGCTTGGGTGGGAGTAATTCCGCAATGGGAATCTCCCGGGATTGGGAAGTCTCCACTTGAGCAACCAAAAAAACAAATCCGTGAGCTCCTTGTGAGCAAAGCGAACAATATTGGTTGGTATGAGGGGTCCGATGTCACAATGTAGGCGTGAATCTGGTTATGTTTCTAAATGATTTTTTTTTTTTGGAAATATTACTATAGGGTTTCTTGGAAAATGGCTGAACAAACCAAGCAGCAACCAGCTTTCGTTAAGATCAGTGAACTTCGTCCTGGTGCTTTTGGTCTTAACTTAACTGTAAAAGTGGTTAGTTCAAAACCAATAATGACACGAGGTCGCAATGGGGCTCAAGGTCGAAACATGCGTCTTGCTGAATGTTTGGTTGGTGATGAAACTGGAATTGTTGTCTTCACTGCTAGAAACGATCAAGGTATGATTTATCTAATCAGTTTATATAAAATATCCACTGTTTGGTGTAAAGTTCATGTGAATTGTTAATCGTTATTTGATTGAACTTTTGCTATATTGCGCATTAATGTTGTGTTTTTACTTACCTTATGATTATTATTCGGATTTAAATCCTAAAACTATAGAAGTCAACTGATACATACAAGTCGAGAAAGGTCAATTAGTCCCCTCGCAGATTGTTTTCACGCGTAAATTTACTAGTTAGTTGCTAATAAGTGATTAAGTAATGGGACTGTTTTTGGTTTAGCAATGAAATACCGCTGCATCTAGAATAAGAATATAAAGTCATTTGCATCTATAACATACTATCTTATTAATAAAATGTGCAACTTTTTCAGTGGACGCCATGAAGGAGGGCAGCACTGTAATTTTGAGGAATGCAAAAATCGACATGTACAAAGGGTCAATGAGACTTGCAGCGGACAAATGGGGGCGTGTTGAAGTAACTGAACCAGCTGCCTTTTCTGTTAAGGAAGACAACAATCTATCACTTATCGAGTTTGAACTTATCACAGTTGAAGAGTGAGATTTACCCTTTTGCCCTTGCCCTTGACTCTCTAAACATCTGTGTTTGTGTATAGAGGGGGGTTTATTTACAGCTTACTGTAAGTTTTCTTACCCTTTATGCGTGCGAAGTTAGAGTCAGTGACTAATTAGTGGCTGTTTTGGTTATCATGAGATGAGAAAGTCTTTGAGAATAGTAAAACTGTAAAAGTACTTGCTTATGTAAGTTCAAATTTCCTGTTTATGTATTACCTTTTTGTTTTGAATTTTTGTTTTTCTTTGCATGATCCTGATTTTGATCTTAAAATCTTACGATTTTACGATTCTTCTAAGTGAAAACGTCTGAGTCCTGCGTTGCATTGGAACCCTGATCTTGACTATACAATTGTAAGATGTTACTTGACTTCAGTATTTCCTAAAATCTAAATCTGTAATCAGCTAACCTGGTAATTTTGAATCACTATGTTTTAAATCTATAGTTCTTCTGGTCCTGATTCGATTTTACGATATTGATCTGGTTGAGTTGAAAACAACCCATAGCAGGCTCTCATTCTTGACGACATTTGATTTGATTTGATCACATTTACACGACTCACCTTTCGACTTACCTTGGTTGCAATACCTTTCTGTAAAGGTTGTATCTACCAATTTGCCTAACATCAGTATTGATCAAAACTAAATATATTTTTTTGGATCGAGAGTAATACTAAATATTTTTTTGTGTGGATCAAAACGAAACAATTTGCCTTGTTCGACATGTGTTGGTTTTTTTTAACAACCAAACCGAGCCAACTTCATTCCACCAAAAAAACAAATACAACAGCGAAATAGCAAGGAGCTATCCGGACATTACAACCCGCCAGAAACAAAAGCGACCAACAAGACTAACATACTCAACCCAACCCACCATCAAGTAAAGTCTATCCCATCAAATTCCCACCATTTTCTCATATCAATACCCGTCACGTTCGACGTGATAATGTGGACATCATGAGCCACCATAATCCTAAGTTAGTCGAAAACATCATTAATCTTGGGAAAACACTAAAGATAAGTAAATGTTTACCAAAAGTGTAAAATGGGGTTAATGATAGGGGGTGTAAGCTAGACAAGTGTCACAACCCGCTAAACTCAGATTGCATGCTTAGGAATTATGAAACTTTCTAGCAGCTTCAAGACATTTTTACACTTGAAAGAAATCTAGATTCAAGCCCTGAAAATATCATAGCTGATCTAGAAAATTCCATAAAAATATCAACAGATTTTCACCCTTCATTAAAATCCTTGTAAATAACAAAGATATTTTGTATATTTTATACTTAGAAAACTCTAGATCATTAGCAAACTAGTATAAACTAGCAATTTTACCCGCCGCGGGTTGCGGCGGCGCGCGACGGATTGAACCGTGCAGTAACACAGAAAGTGTGAAACACATGATTTACACATGACACACAGGTAATGTGTTGTGGCCTGTTGTAAACATCTAATTGATTAAAACCAAACGTAATCTTTATGAACATTGTGGCCGAATCAGAACGGGGAGTAAATAGAATTTATAGCATATATAACGTAACTAAAAGAAGATCATAAAGTAGAACAAACATTTGGTCGGTGCAGTCGATAATAAAAATAAATAAATGTAGAATGTAATCTACACGAACATTGTGGTCGAACTAAAACGGGAAGTCAATCGAATTTGTACCGTATATAGCGTAACTTAAAAGAAAATCATAAAGTAAAACTAACATTTGGCCGGTCCCACCGATAATAAAACAAAATAAATGTAGGGGGACTGAAATTACAATTTATTAAAACATTGATAATAAAACAAAATAAATGTAGGGGGACTGAAGTTGCAATTAGCTGAAACATGAGGGGTGGCAATGGAAAGTAGAGGGACTGAAGCTGCAATTAGCTAAAAGATGAGGGTGTGGCAATGGAAAGTGTCCACCGACACTTCATAATAGGATAGAGATAATAATAAGATGTTGCCTCATTTTCAAAGTTTTATTGTACTCAAAGTTCTAAAGCAACCAAAGTGTTCCTTTGTTATACAATCTTGTTCACTTTCTAAGTTGTTGAATCGGTAACGCTTTTGCTAATCCTAGTAGGTGTCTAAGAGCCACACAAGAGTTGCGATTTTACTCCATGACACAAGTCTCTTATAAGCTATTTGATATCACTCGCTAAAAGCTTGAATCGAGTTGAGCTTGAACAACCCCAAGTCTAAAAGCAAGCATCTAAAATAAACGAATCCAAAATCTAGCTTGACTTATAATAAAAACTAGGAGGTGAAGGGCAAAACTATTGTTTTGCCCATACAGGATTGTCATCTGTTACTGTTGCGCCGACAATTAGTGTTTAATATATATAGTAATAGCTAAATAATATATAAATTAATTACAAAAGTAACAAACAATTCGAGCTCGAGCTTGAAAAACTACCCAAGCTCGAGCTCAATATATGATAAGTTAAACAAGTCGAGTTTGGGTTCGACTTGCCTTGAGTGACCCTTGGCATAAAAAAAATATATAAACAAAATAAATAAAAAACCGAAAACCCATAAGGTGGAATTGAATTTTGGTGCAAGCAAAGCATGGAGGCGAGCTCCAGTATGTGGATGAGGCAACTTAATATGGCCACCACCGTCTACCGCCGTACCACCACCGCTTTCCGCCGTAACACCACCGCCTTCCGCCGTAACACCACCGCTTCAGTCACACCCTTATTAATCCGGCCACCTTCTTTCAAACCATCTCTTATTTCTCATCTTTTTCATCACCATAACCATTGCCACCGCTCAATTTCAACATCTGCAACTCCGCTTTCCCACTCTCCATGCTCCTCAATTTCAGGTAGCTCAAATTTTATAACATTTTCTGCATCGTTCATTCTATTCTCACAAATTTGTTATTATTATTATTATTATTAATAATATTATTATTATTATTATTATTATTATTATTATTTGTTTTGATAGGAGTTGAAGATAGTGGATTTAATCTTAATGATTCCCAAAAGGTTGTTCTTAAAGGAATGAGATACCAACAATTCCAAGTAACCATATGATTCCCTTTTTTTTGGAAATGTGTTTTCTTTTATATATTTTATTTTTGAAATGCTGTTTATGAGCATAATTAAGTTAATTTGAGGGCCTTTGGATGTGGGTTTGTAATGCCATTACTACAGCTTGAAGAACTAAATATGTTAGTAATCCGCGTCGCCTATTAAAGTTGCCGAACTATTTTGGCAAACCTTATGATTTTGTAAGAAGAAATTAGGAGTCATTAAGCTCCCTAAACAGGATGCAAAAGCTGGTGAGTCGGTGACATGAAATTAGGCTCGTGGATGTAATTTCTGTCTCTTTCCAGCTTCCACGGAAGATACTTTGTAGGATAGATTTGTACTAAAAGAGCTACACTTTTGTTGCGGAATTTGTACATGATAATGGTTGATTTGTATAATGGACTAATAGTTATGTGTGTGTGTATATATATATATTATAAACTTCTAATGCTTTAAGGAAAGTTTATAGAAAAAAGTTTAGAACTGGCGGCAATAAGTAGCTTTTTATTTACAAGGTCAAGCGGTGTATAGTTTTTTAATATGAAATGTGTAAATATATTTGTTTGATAAGAAGTTGGCATGACTTTGCGAATAAAAATGAATCTGCGAAAGTGTTTGGTTATTTGTAAAAGAATTAAAACAATACCTATATGTAAAGATGAAAAGAAGAAATTTAGGGACAACTTGATTTGCAACCATGATAATGACCAAATAGTTCTTGTAACTTGAGAACTTAAAAAGGAAGTTGAAACATTGCATTTGTGGGACATCCTGTTTGGCATATACCACTATAGCCTGTATGTCTTTAAAATTTAAAATGTTAATTTGATGATTGTATACCTTATGTATACTGTTTAAGCTTCTAAATTTTTATATACATGAAAATATAAACAGAATTGGGTCACTTCACAAGGATATAGACCTGCTCAAGCTTTGATGTTATGGAAGCTGCTTTATGGGAACAATTCAAAGAGTATTTGGGCACATTCATGTGAAGAATTAGAAGGTTCAGCTCATTTTCAAGGCCTTATATGTCAGCTTCAATACCAAAGTTTTTTTTCATATAGCCACACTGGTTTATTATTCCTTCTTTTTCTAGGTTTAAACAAAGATCTTACAATGATGTTAAGTAAATGTGCTAAGCTGAAGGCATTACAAGTGAAAGATATCATTGCAGCCTCTGATGGCACTAGGAAGGTAAACATGGTCTTTATGGATTGTCCCGTCTATACTTGCTTAATATAAGATGTGTTTGGATGTACATTTTGAGAGTGATTACCAAAGCTAGATAATTAGTCAAATGAAACCAAGAATAGGTAGATTATGTTACAGTTTTTTTACAACAGATTTTACCTGTTATTCCACATCTTATTATACGGACATTAAATAATAAACAGACACAAAATTATAATTGTAATCACTTTTACCCAAGACGCAAAACTTAGTCGTGATAATCAGTTTAAATTTATGATTAAACACGCATCAACTATTCATTTCATTTAGTTTTTCCACAACAGTTGTTAGTTGTTTAAACTTTCTCCCCCATTCTCCAGTTTGTGGGCCCTATATTTATATCTCTGTGTCTCAAGTATATAGGAATAGGACCCAAATTGCTGTATAAGGGCAATTCTATTATATCATATTTACTCAATTCATACTTCAGAGTCATCATCATCATCATAAGTTAATCCCACCTATAGCAAAGCTAAGGTAGGGTCTGAGGAGGGTAAGATGTAGACAGCCTTACCTCTACCCTAAGAATAGAGAGGCTGCTTCCAGTGAGACCCCCGGCTCGATGTGGTTTGGTATCAAGCCTTGGACATAAGGCACAAAACACTTAGCAATCGGGACAAACCAGATCAGTGCATTTGCCCCTTGTCTTTTGGCTATCAACGCCACCACATGATGCATGATTAACCGTCCATTTTTAACGTTATTTTCACGAAATTAGTAAAATAACGTTAAAACTAGTGCAACTTTACTTTTGCCCCCCGAGGGCCACACATATATACATTATATGTGCACACCGTAAGTGGGCCAATAGACATGCACTGCGATGATTTCAACGTAATAAGTAATAACGTTGTTTTCCTGTTTGATTATTCATTATTTCATTGAACTACACAATTATAAGTTATTGTTTTATTTTATTACTATGTGATGGAAAAATATGATGTACTTAGTCTTTTGTATGGGTGAATACAATCTTATGATATTTTTGTTAATAATATTGATCCCGTTTCATGTAAGGGGGACCCTTGAGATGAAAATTGTGAAACAACCTAAAAATATTTAGCTATGCTTTTGAGTTTTGAGGATCTTCTCATTAATTATAATATCTCAGGGGGTTGCAGATTTTGTTTACTTTGGATGATGGATTGGTAATAGAGACAGTCATAATACCTAATGGTGATAGAGGGAGGAACACAGTTTGTGTTTCAAGTCAAGTGGGCTGTGCGATGAATTGCCAATTTTGCTTCACTGGCAGGCAAGTTTTTCTTTTGATTGGCAATAATAGTTAGTGGGGTTTTGATTTGGACTGTATATTATCTCATGAAATTTGGATTATATTTGCTAAATATAATTTTTATTTTTGTTACGGATATTAGTGGAACACCATCTGTTTTGCAAGGTTTGTATGTAGAAGTGGCAAATTGACGGGTCTGGTGGGTTTGGTAACTGTCAAAACCGGTAACTATTTAGGTTCTGTCAAAAACAACCACAAGTTGGCAAATTGACGGGTGTAGAAGTGGCAAATTGACGGGTCTGGTGGGTTTGGTAACTATCAAAACCGGTAACTATTTAGGTTCTGTCAAAAACAACCACAAGTTGGCAAATTGACGGGTGTAGAAGTGGCAAATTGACGGGTCTGGTGGGTTTGGTAACTATCAAAACCGGTAACTATTTAGGTTCTGTCAAAAACAACCACAAGTTGGGTGTGGTCTGACATGGAACCATGAAGTTCTAATTTTCTATTAGTGAATTCTATAAATTATTAGTGTCATACTCATATATAGTTACAAAGATTGTAATATATCAAGAATAAGTTAATAACTATTTTTATGATAAAATGATGTACGATAATTTATGCATTAAAAATATTATGACAATTTTGTTTCATTTTACGTGACCCCCTCTCCCAGGCGCCCCTCTTCCAATTTACATACCTATTTTTATTTTTCCGTTTTGACCCAAATCAACCCATCCGTAAATAAA
This sequence comes from Ambrosia x helenae, assembly GCA_030844895.1. Taxonomy (NCBI): domain Eukaryota; kingdom Viridiplantae; phylum Streptophyta; class Magnoliopsida; order Asterales; family Asteraceae; genus Ambrosia; species Ambrosia x helenae. Next base: position 22,462 of record JAUTDX010001709.1, on the reverse strand, counting down.
GGGGTCAGTTTTGCCACCAATTAGTTGTGTGAGATGTTTTTGTAGCAGCCTTCTGCTTGTAATTTAGCAAAAATGATTTTTGAACTATCACATGGTACATTAGACCAATAAGCAATGGTTTTTCTTTTTATTTTATTTTATTGTGTTTGTGTGTTGGATATGGATTCTGACTTGGACCACAAATTGGATAGCTACTTAGTTGAATTTAGCTTTAGGTGAAATTGGTTACAAAGTATAGTTAAGGTTAGAAGTGGCAAATTGGGTGGGCTGATTAACTTGTCATAACGGGTTGTGAACAACCTTATTGTCAATTTCCCAAGTTATTGTTACAGATCAATATTTTGCTTACAAAAATTACTGTTGTAAGATAGTAATCTATACTTTAAATAAAATGATTTAGGACTTAGCATAGTTGTCAATCGCGTCTGTAGCGGGCGCGATAGCGAATAGCGTCGCGTATCGGCCATTTACCCCTACACAGTACATATCGGCCCGCTATCAAGCAATTAGCGAAGTCCGGCGAAGATTCTGGCGATGATTCCGGCGACGTCCTGTAATTCTTGCCGGAGAAGATGAAGAGAAGACGAAGAGAAGATGAATGGCGGCTGGGTTTGTGTGTTTTAGACTTTTTAGGGTTATATAACTTTATACATTTTCATGTTTAACCCCTCTATCTTTCATTTGTTTACATATAGTGTCAAAACTTCTAAATTTTTACATAGAAAATATAAAATTAGTTTGTGTATATACACATTTGGTCCTTATACTTGTAAATTTGTACATAAAAATATTTTTAATACCTTACCGTTATTTACGAAATAGCGGGCGCTATTTCATCGCTATCGCTACGTAGCATATCAGTAGCCCGTCGCTATTTACCGCTATTCGCTATCGATAACTATGGGACTTAGGAGGTTATACACTTTGGGCCACTACTTCAATCTGTTTGATCTTTTAGCTTTTTGTTATAGATAATGTATTATCGAATAGGATTTCAAAGGGTCTAGGCATTGCTTTATTTAGCTTCCAAATTTAGGTATGTATTGTATTTTAAATTGAGGACGTCCCTCATAAGTAATTGTATCAAGAAAACTTTCCTTGAACTCTGATTTGTTACAATTTCTAGCTAAATTTTTTAATTCATACACTTGGCCCATTTGAAATAAAACATAACCCAAATTGGCAAATTTAGAAGTAAATGGGTGATGGGTCGACTTAGCTACCTTGACATTTTCTTATCAGTTTTGTGTATGAGATTTCTGTGTAGAAATCATGGATTAACCATGATTTATGGTGTCCTTCACGGGTAGCTCAGTTGGTGAATGGACCAGGGATCTCTCTTGGAGGTCTGAGGTTCGATTCCCACGAAGGACATAATGAGAAATGATGGATGACTCATGGCCTATGGTCATGAGTTCGAGTCTTGATCTCGCCAGGTTTTACCGGTTCACTATTGTCGTGCCTTCGGGCGGGTATGTGGGTCGGGTTTTCCCTGGAAGCGGGCTGTTAGGCGGGCTAGGGGCTTCGTGCGTCCGGGGTGGGCCGGGCTGTGCCCCTGTCTTTGCCACTGGGGGGCCGCGTACGAAGTACCGGGCGTTGTTTAGTTGGCCGTTCAAAAAAAAAAAACCATGATTTATGGTAATTATGGCTTTTTTAAGCTTTTAGGGTCGACTACATGTCTCCTATGACATATACTACCAAAGAACATACAAATAAAGAAAACAAAAGGTAAGACACCACAATTTTATTCTTTTTCAGGATGGGTTTGAGGAGAAATCTAACTACGGCTGAAATAGTAGAACAAGCGGTCTTTGCACGACGCCTGTTTACAAGTGAAGTCGGTTCCATCAGAAATGTTGTTTTCATGGTATGTATGCTATTAGATATGGAATTATTTTAAGTAGAAGTGATAAAAGTTTCTTTCTAATTATACACAATTGTAAATTGTAATTCTTTTTTACCTGTTAATTTTAATTTACTTCATGGACCATTTTGTCTGGTTAGACGGTTACTTAACCAACATATTTTGCCATCTGTATTAGAATTACTTAGGTCAACATTCGAAGTCAAAGTAGAACAAACCAACAGAATAGAGAATGAATGACATATTGATTAATTTGTAATTTACCTGTAGGGAATGGGAGAACCGCTTCAAAACATTGAAAATGTGATAAGAGCTGCAGATATAATGGTTGATGAACAAGGGCTTCATTTCAGCCCAAATAAAGTGACCATTTCAACAAGTGGGCTTGTTCCCCAGATAAAACAGTTTCTTCGCGAGTCTAAATGTGCATTAGCTGTTAGTTTGAATGCTACAACGGATGAAGTAATATTCCTTATCCCTTCAGTTACTAACATTTTGATTTGTTTACGGTTACCGTTGTTTACCAGTTTACTTATTAATGGGTTGATTTGGGTTGTGTTTATCTAAAACTAGGGAGGCCTTATTGATTGATGGGTTGAGTAACAAGTCATTTTTAGAACGAGGCCTGCTAACCTCTTTTTGTCTATTTTCTTATACTAAGAATGCATGATTTATGATCACCAAAACCAGTATTATAACAAGGGGAATTGGATTTTAATAACCCAAACTATTCGAAATTGGCCATTGGCATCCTCAACTAAAAAATTGGCCATATATAACCTGAACTATTGACTTATTGGAATCTAGCACCCAACTAACTGACGCTGTTAGTTGGGTTGCTGACGTGGCACAAGTAGCTGACGTGGCATGCTGACATGTGTACACGTGGATTGACACGTCAGCAAATCTTGCCATGTCAGCGAACCCACTAACGGTGTTAGTGATTTAACCGTTAGTGGGTGTTAGATTCCAATAAGTCAATAGTTCAGGTTATATATAGCCAATTTTTTATTTTGGGGTGCCAGTGGCCAATTTCAAATAGTTCAGGTTATTAAAATCCAATTCCCCTTATAACAATGATAATTTGAATCTTGTAATCCAACTGTTCAGAACCCACAACTTTCAACCAGTTTGACCCATTCCCTTTCAGCTACATTTTCTTTTTATTTCACCCATTGGTGATGATACGCAACCCAACTTGAGCCACTCATAAGATGGCGGTGTTTAAACAATTAGCTAAAAGAGGAATGTTTCAAACGGGTCAAAAGTATCCCCGGTGTCTATTCTTAGTGCATACAATTGCCAAAATTGTTTCTAGTCAATGATTTAGATTATTATTTTGGTGACAATATTTTTTAGTAATCATGGTGATTGGGACTGTTTATCTGCTTATTGTGTTTGGATACGACAATAAGCTATTTTGGTTTGAGATTGCTTATCCAAATTGCTTATATGAATATTTATGATTCAAACAAGCAGTATGGAGCTGCTTCTTCCAGACTTTCAATAAGCAGACATGCAGTTTTAGTTACAAAAAATGGGTCAATACAACCCGACCCGTTTCTACACGTGCATGTTACCACCTCTATATTTGTTTCTAATTTGACTTACAGTCTGCATTTATCTTGTAGGTTAGGAACTGGATTATGCCCATTAACCGGAAGTATAATTTGAAATTACTTCTTGATACTCTTCGTGAAGAACTCCGCTTGAAACATAAATACAAAGTTCTATTTGAATACGTGTTGCTTGCTGGAGTCAACGACAGGTTTGACCAATCAACTTTGCTTTCTCCTTATATCTACAGTCATCTCCATAAGCTTCTCCAAATATGTTTTTATTATCCTATTAATGCATAAAACCCCCTTAATCGTTTTATAAAAAAATAGATTACAAATTAATAAAAAGTTTCGTAATCATATTTGACTCACTAATCGCCTATAAAAAAAGGGAATTTTAGACAAAGTTTTAGGTCAACCCGATTTGACCCATTACCTAATGAAACCCAACCCAACCATTTGGCCACCTCTGATTCCGGCCTTCCGGGTTTATGTATGCTATTCGGCCCATTTTGGGTTGCATTAATCAATTGCTTTGGGTCTTATATTTTGCAGCATTGATGATGCAAAGAGGATAATTGATCTTGTTAAGGGCATTCCTTGTAAAATCAACCTCCTCACATTCAACCCGCATAGTGGGTCCCACTTCCAACCTTCAACAAATGAGAAGATGATCGAGTTTAGAAACACACTTGCTGAAGGTGGTTGTGTTGTGTTCATGAGACCGAGTAGAGGTGATGATCAAATGGCTGCGTGTGGTCAACTCGGTAACCCGGGTGAGTTACAAGCACCTTTGCTCAAAGTCCCACCAAGGTTTCAAACTTTGTTAGAGCCTTTGGTGTAACAGTATTGACTTGTATATCATGTTTTAAGTATGGTGCATTTGTTTCAACAAATCTATCAGTTGTAGTTTTATCTTTGTTTAATATAAGTTTTAATGGGTTTGAGGAATATGATTTGAATAACATTTTGAATAATCAAATAAATGCACATATTTTATGTTATGAAATTACAAAACCTATATGTTTTTTAATAGCCATGAGTACTCTTTGCTACTAATAACTTGTTAACTAATTAGATTAACTGAAGTTTACTAATATCTTGCTAAGTGATGCCTTGTTAACTAATTAAATTAGGTAAAACCGTAGCTTAGGGAAATGTAGCTTTTAAAGAAGTTAAAACGGAAGCTACATAACTTATCGGTCACCAAACACATATGATTTTCTTAATAAAAAAATACTTATGAAGCATAGAAAAACATATCAAATGGTAATAATTTGTAGATGATCGTAGTACAAGGAATACAGTGATAAAAATTAAAAGATTGATAGATGCCATTGATCTTTGGTTCAATTTACAAATACTAAGTAGGTTAACTTAAGTTTCAAATTAGGGAGGGGTACTAAGTTTAAACTATACTTGTAGCAAGAATAATGAACTTCATGTGACAACTCACAACTGGGTTCGATCACTGGTCTCTATGCCCCCTTTATGAAGAAGAGGCTAAAATTCTTTCTAATTATGAGAGGCGTCACTGATCCATTCTTAGAAGTGTCCTTGTTGTAGGTGAAATGGTGAATTGTATTAAACCCGAGTCTTGTAGGTTCTCAAATGTGCGAGCTACAACTTAAACTAGCTGTTCTGAAAAAAGGTTAAAGGATGGTCATGTTATATAAAGCATCAACTAGTAGCTACATGAATTTATTTATTTAGTTTTTTAATTTTGCCAACATTACACCTTTTCTTTTGTTTTGCGACATTTTTATTATTACTTTTGGGGTTTGATCAATAGACACAGGGTTTCTCTTCTAGCTAGATTTCTTTGTTACTCTTTGGTTTTACCATTTATCATTACCGGTAGGTTTATCTCTGTCATTTTCCTCCATCGTTCAATATCCGGTCTTTCTTTGTGGGTTTATTAATTAAATATATATGATAAGTTATATCTACGTATGAGAAAAAAGGTAATAACATTCATTATTATTAAATATAAATAAAAACAGGTTAATGTATAAGAAAATTGGGCATTTTAAGAGATTTTGTCACTCATTTATTAGTGTTATGAAAATGATATCTCTACTCCTTCTGGTTATGTTTTTACCCTCAACCATATTCGATAGCTTCAGCTATGGGATTTCTTTAGCTATACCCATAACAAACTTGAGTTATGATTAATCGGTTAAGGAACTCATATATGGTCTGGTTAGGGTTAAAAAACGGTTTAATGGTTAAATGGTAAAGAAGATGAAACACAAAGCTCGGGAGTTAGTGAAGTAGATTATTAAAACGGTTAATGGTCCAATAATGAATGGTTCCAAGTTGTGAATGCACGTGTTCTTCATGCATATGTAGGTGTTGTTCATGCATATGTAAAGAAGATGAAACACAAAGTTCGAAAATCGGTTCGGTTTCAGTCATGACGGTTAACAAAACCTTTAAAATCGAAATCATACCCAATTAGCTGGTTAACTAATGCCTCAAAACCATAACCGTCATCATATAAGTCATCAGTTAAAATAGATTCAGTTATTTCGGGACTATTATTAATATATTCACCCCTGTCTTTTTATCACATTTTACAAAGATATAATTTTATATTTATTAATAATTATATAATTTTTTGATAAGCAAACAAGATCACAAGTACATCCGGAAGGTTAAAACTTAAAAGTGTTATAAAACAGACCACAACGACCAAACCTTTGTGTTTCTGATCGAACTAGATACCACAAAATCAAAACAAAGAAAGCTAGGGCACGCACCAACAACAAATAAAATAAAATTAGGCATCTTTTTATTAACCTGTCGTCGTCCTCCTTCTCATCATCATTCATGGCGATTTCAACAAACTCCCCAGACAAAACAACTACAGACCCCCAAACCCCCAATCCTGATATTAATATTAATATTAATATTATTAATAGTAATAATCCTAATCCTTCTAAATCCGATCTACCCGATTCCTCTGTTCCTCCACCACCACAACCACCGTCGTCGTCTACAGTACCATCACTAAACCCTAACCCTAACCCTATCCTTAACAATTCTCAACCGACGGCTATAACAACCACAACACCACCACCGCCGCCACAGATTCAATCCTTTCTGCCTGGTGGTCATCCGTCGTTCCGTCCAACGACGTTGCCGGTGCCGCATCCGACTGCTGCTGCTCCTCACTTTTCTCCGATACCGAACCCGAGTTTTCAGAACCATGGAGTTCCAGGTCAAGTTCCGGTTCAGGTTCAGCCGCCAGGGGTTATGGTGCAGCCGCCTGGGAGCGGACCGATGCCGCAGATGATGCAGCCGCATTATGGGCAGCAGCCGCAGATGAGGATGTATGCGCCGATGCCTAATGGCTATCCTATGGGTGTGCCTCAAGGTGCTATGAATCCTCCAGGTGGGTCCTCTTATGTTATGTTTGTTGATTGTGTTGTTTTGGATTGTTATAATGTATAATTGAGTTGTTTGTGAACGCTTGTTGAATGTAATTGTTGGTTGTTTTGTATATATGTTTATAGGAATTTGTTCAGTTTATGTGTAGATTTAGATGTTAAAGAGTGTTTATAACTTATAAGCCTTGAATAATAATAATTGTGAGGAATTAGAGATGGTTTTTAGGGAATAGAGATGACAAGATGTTTTCTGGTACAGTGTTTAATTGAACGATGTTTCGGTGGAAACGGTTGGAAGGCTGATTATTACTTCCACAAGTTGTTTTTGGTATGAAAACATTTTGCTTAGCTTCCTTCCTTCGTTATCCTTTTAACTTAAGAATAACTTTAGTGGAAAAAAAATGTCTACTTTCTATGATCTGAAGTTACGTCTGAGTTTAAGAGAAGAAAAGAAATCTTTTTCCAGTTTGCCATGCTAAACAATTTGTGCCAGTGTTCATTTTGAGTAGGCTTTTATTCTGTAGTCTACCTTCCCTTTAATGGGTTCTCAAATCGTGATTTGTCGGCAGCACAACATGCTTGCAACTGAGTGCTTCTTGCCCTTTACATGCCAAGGTATCACAATCTTTTCAACTACACTATTTGGTTTCAGTTTTTTTGCATCTGTTACTGTGTATAATGGTCTATAATTCTATAATAGTTAAAATGTTAAAACTTTGGAACACAAATTACTGAATTAGAATGAATGTCTTGTCATCAAGACCTTTTGGAAGTCTCTTGTTACTAAGTTCAAATCTTCACAATTGGTGCATGGAATATTTTGACACAAGGCTACTATTTATCAGGATGCATGAGGTAAGCTGTCTTGTATAATCATGATTCATGAGTTCCATATTCTCGTATTTAATTTTCATTCAGGTTATCTGTTCAGCTGGTGTGCCTATGCTGCCATCTCTATTTGCTTGTAGTATTTGGGTAAACATTGTTTATTATCTTTTGTTAGTAGATCTGATTTATTTTGCTGAATGTGTTGAATGGAAGTATGATACATATGTCATCATTTTTTAACCTTATCTAACAAGTTTGCATAGTTTTTTTGTTTAATTTATGCAGGAATTCTTCGTTATGCCCCTCCTACATATCCACAAATGCTTCGACCCCCATATCCTCAAAGACCACCCGGAGCAGTAGGAGTCATTCCAACATTACAGCGCCCTCCAGTGATGGCCATGCGGGGCCCAGTGGTCCCTACAATTGTCAGGCCACCAATAAATTTAGCCATACCTCAAACTGAAAAGCCAATGACCACAATCTATGTTGGCAAGATCGCATCAACAGTGGACAATGATTTCATGCTCTCCCTTTTGCAAGTATTTTTGCTGTCTCCTCGCTTTTTGTTTATGTGAAGGGCTGGGGGCAGCCATGTATTCGAAGCTTTGACTACTTTATTGGCCGTTCATTTATTGTCTGGTTTTGTCTACATCAAATTTGTTCAAAACATGCCAAATACAAAATGCCCTTTAGAAATTTTGAAAAGACAAAAATACTTGTATTGATCTTTTAAAAAACAATGACCAGATGTGATAAACTATGGTATTTTTCTTGTCTTACAATATTCCTGAATGTTTTTGTCCGGACTTGATATAAACGAAACTGTATATGTAGTTACATACTGGGTGACTTGTAACATAGTTCTAGCCTAAGGTTGGTTTTAATGAAAAAAGGCCAATACTTGGGTGCCCCCCACATACATTTTCTTTTTTCTTTTTTAATTGGAAACAGATTTTAGTGTTATGTGCTTATACATGTAAATGAATTTTGAAGCTTTGTGGGCCTGTTAAAAGTTGGAAACGTGTGCCGGACCCTACTACTGGAGCTTTGAAGGGATTTGGGTTTTGTGAATTTGAATCTGTGGAAGGAGTTTTACGTGCCTTACGACTGCTGAGTAAATTAAGTATTGATGGTCAGGAGCTAATGGTAGGGTTTAATCTTTTTTATTAGTTATAATATAATTTTTAATTTGACAGATGCCTCATGCCAAGGAATTATATGTATATTCCATGGATTTTATAGTACTTCTAACGGACAAGTTGTTTGCTCATATGTCAAATATGCTCAAAACATTTATGTTATTTGACTGATAATCATACCTTTTGGATAACGTAACTTAGGAGGTTTGTCCGTTAAATATACACTCTAGGCAAGTTTGACCCCGTATTTTTGTAATTACTTTTTGACTTCATTTTAATTTGATCATTTGGATAAATTGTTCCCTGAATTGTCCCATTTGTTGGTTAATGGGTCAAATTGCTACCTTATATGCATGCTCTATCCATATACAAGAGGTATCATTTGTTTCTCCCTTGTATCATTCTACATGCGCATTTGCTTTGCCTGAGTTCTTACCTGTTGGTGTTCTGTTTTGTGCACCATGCTTTTCTGTTTAATTCGATTACTTTACGTGTTACTTGGTTTTGAATTTGCAGTTAAATTTTGACAAAGCAACTAAAGAATATCTTAAGCGTTTTGTTGAGAAGAAAAAAGAGAGTTCAAAAGATCTCAAGGCAACCGATGATACTGAAGGTGCTGTTAAAGAGGAAAAAGCCACATCTCCAAAGCCTTCTGTGGATAAATCAAAGGAAGATGATAATGATAATAACAATGAAGCAAACAAAGAAGATGATTATGCTACTTTTGGACTCGTGACTAATGAAGATAAAGAAGCTGACAAAGAAGCTAGTGAAAAGCTTTCAGCAATGATTGAAGAGAGGATAAAGAACAAGCCTCTACCGCCGCCACCACCACCACCACAAACCGCCCCTGATGTTGGTGGAAATTCAACCTCAGAACACCCTGCAAAGTCCAAAGATGGTGGCGATTCTGATGCTGATGCAGCAAGAACTGGTAAGTTTAATTCACACACATAGTATATGTTATATATTAGTATTTAGTATTGCCTATAGACATGGGGATTTGACATGATAACTTAATAATTGCTCGATTTTGGTTGTGCTTTATTTAGGTTAAATCAAGATTTTAGCTTTAAGAGGAATGGGTTGAATGTCATCGAATTAAAAGTTTATTACACAACCCTTGTGAACATGTATATTATTGTAATAGTTTTGTGCTCTTAATCTCACTTAAGGACAAGGAAGGCTCTTTCGGTCAAACCAACCTGACCCGTTGTGACCCTAAAACACTAAACATGTCCTGTCACAATCCATTTTGATTATACTGAACACAATAATGACTGTAAATGTTGGATTTACGACCCGTTTTTTTTTTTTTTTTAATAATAACAAAGCAATTTTGTTAGTGGTTTTCCACTTTTCCTCCAAGCAAGTAAAATAAAAAAGTTTTGAGGTTTTAAATGCTGAATTTCATTTTTAATGTAGACAACTTCCTGAATCAATTGTTTAAACATCTATATTATTGTTATTGTGGTTAATACATTTTCCTGTGTTCGCTTAATCATGTTTGAAAAAAATTTGCAAGAAAGTGTTTGCGGATTAAATCAACCTGATTAGTTTAAAGTTTAAACACAACTCGTTTCAACCCAACCCAACCCGTCCATGTGCAATGTTTTCTACTTTATAAACTTGATATATCTGCTCGCAAACATGTGGTTAGTCATTAGTGGTTGTTTTCCTTTATTTTGATGTTAGAAGCACAATCATGTTTTGATGGGTGGTTTTTTTCCCTTGTTCCTTTGCATATACAGCAGAAGATAAAAAAGATGAAGAGACGACAAGCCAAAGCAAGCCAACAAATGAAAACGAGAAACTCGAAACAAGTTCGCCTGATCGGAACAGTAGAAAAGAGCGAGAACGGACCCGTGAAAAAGAACGGGAATTGGAACGATACGAAAGAGAGAGGGAGCAAGAACGGGCCAAAAGAGAGCGGGAACGAGAATACAAAATCCGTGAAGAAGAACGTCGATATCGGGCCCGTTTGAAGGAGTGGGAAAACAGAGAAAAGGAGAGAGAACGGGCTAGAAAAATGGAGAGAGAAAGGGAAAAGGATAGAGAACAAGATAGAAAATACGAGATAATGGAACAAGAAAACGATGATGGTTATAGTAAAAAAAGAAAATATAGAAATAGTGGTGACGAGCGGGAGGAAAGAAAAAGGAGATTAAGGGAAAAAGAAGAGGATATGGATGATAAAATTAAAGAATTGGAAGAAATTGCTGAGGCTAAAAGGAAAGAAGAGGAAGAAAGAGAGAAACAGAAAGAACAACAGAAACATGCATTAGAGATTTTATCGGGTAATAATAGCAAGGCTGCTAATGGAATTGAAAATGATATGCTTGTTGATGGGAGCCTGTTGGAAACCAAAAACAAGCCTGTTGCTCACCAGCCAACAGATGTTGAGATGGAACATGTAAATGAGATCGGTAAGTCATGTGTAGAGGTGCCAGTTTTAATTAGTAATTTTGATAGCAACAGGTCCAATGGTCAATTTCGGTTATATTTTATCTCAAATTGGTCAAAGGTGTCGGGTTTAAGAAAATATCTTAATTTAATGGGTCAAACAGATTAAAAGTTACCCAAAGAGTTGATTTAGATGTTTTGGACCACCTAAAGTTTATTTATTCTAACAAATTATGTATTTTTTTGTAGTATAGTTTTTATTTGCTTTTATTGGAATATTATAGAATGGGACAAAATTGTAGGCAGATGAACCTTACCAATTACCGATTTTGAGGTTCTTAACCTCTTAAATTCAATTTATTTGAATTTAAATACCTTTATAATAAGATAGGTTCTATAATTTTTTTTATTAGATTATAATTTGTAAGCTTTAGAAATTGGAGACAAAAATGTGAACCCTACCGTCAAATTTACGGTATTTACCTGTTTGACCATTCCAGAATCTGCCCATGGGCACCTATCGTTCTACTTTGTTTTGCACACTTCTCTTAATGTTTTTCTTTTCTTTTTTCTAATTGGGTATGGGATGTTCACATAACAGGTAACAAGATTACACAAAACGGGACCGGTGACGATTCTGAAACAAGACAAAGCAACTCACTCGGACCCAAAAAGTTAGGGTTTGGTCTTGTGGGGTCAGGCAAAAGAACAACTGTACCATCTCTTTTCCATGAAGAAGATGAAGATGCACAAAAGGACAAAAAAATGCGGCCGTTGGTTCCGATAGATTATTCAACAGAAGAATTGCAAGCTGTTAGAGAAACTACACCGGTTCCACCTTCTAATTTGGCTGCAGCTGCTGAATTTGCAAAACGAATTGGAGAAAAGCCTGAATCAGATAGGGAACGAAGTAGACGGGGCCATGATCGATCTGGCCATCGGGATCGGACCACGAAACAAATCGATCCCGAGATGAGACCCGAGAGAAAGAAAAAGCAAAGACCCCAGACAATAAGAAGCTTTTGGATGCAAAACAGCTAATTGACACCATTCCAAAAACTAAAGATGAATTGTTCTCGTATCCGATAAATTGGGTGGTTTATGATAAGGTTAGCATGTTCACTTTACTCTTTAATCCTCACTTGCATGTTTTTGTTGGTATTTTATCATATTTTCTTGGAAAATCTGAAAAACTAATGTACTTGAAAAATCTGGAAAACCGACAAAAGTTCAGCTAACTGGGTACCGGTCCTAAAGTGTGTTTTTAATGCTTATCCTAAATTCTGCTATTTTCTAGAAAGATGGGTTCTTATTTTTTTTCAGCAATATTTGTATTCACTTTTAACTCTAGTAACTATCTTTAAAATCGGCAAAATGTTTTTGCGTCAACCCGAGTCATACCAACCTGTCAGGTTTCAAAAGGAATTGGTGGGTTGCAGTTGTAGTTTTGATTTTTGAATTCTAAGTTTAAATGGGTTGGTCAATCCAAACGCAGCCATGCCAACCTGGCAGGTTCAATGAGTTGTAAAGGGGTTTGTGGACTAAAGCTGTAGTTTTTCTATGAGTTCTAGTTTTAAATTGATTGTTGGTAGACTCTTACTGTCTATAAAATGGGCCGAACCTGTTGTATTTGTGTCATGTTACATGATGCTTGCTTGATGACATTATACAGAATGGATTACATGAAAGAATGAGACCATGGATCTCCAAGAAAATAACAGAGTTTTTAGGTGAAGAAGAAACAACACTTGTTGACTACATTGTTTCAAGCACTCAAGAACACGTGACAGCAGACGAAATGCTTGATCGACTTCAGTCTATTTTAGATGATGAAGCTGAGATGTTTGTTCTTAAAATGTGGAGAATGCTTATATTTGAAATCAAGAAAGTGGAAACCGGTCTTGCTGGCAGATCGAAAGCGTGAACAATGAACCTTGTTGTCATTATGGTATTTTACTGAAACTCGAATCTTTGTTTTTAGCACATTTCTTTTAATAACCAAATTTTATGTCAACTTTGATCAATCAATCTTAGAACAATTAATTTCCCATATCTTCGATCATATGTTGGTTGGTGTTGCTAAAGTTGTCTGTCTGATTCTGTTTTTGTTCTTTTGGCATTTAGAAATGCTTCTACTATTTCTGTTTTGTCGCGATAAATCATACTTGCCCTTTTTTTGTTACTGTCGTAGAAGAAGATTATGCATTGATGCAACTTGTAAGATTGAATGCGTTTAAAAGGATTAATGCATCAAGCCTCGGGTTTTTCTGTGACCCCTTCCGTGGGTTTTTCCCCAAGGGATGTGCAGTGGTATGAAACTTAGGCCTAACCAGTGCCATTCCGTCTCATACTGCTACAAGAAGTCTGGAGAGTGATGTATTGAATATTGAGGTTTTAAACCGGTTAGGTTTAAACCGTGCCATTAAATTTTCATGTAGCTTTAGGATAGCATCTTACCCTAATTCTTATAACAAAAACTGTTTCCACCTAAACTTTGCAAAGACTGGATCGTTAACCGACTTGGTAGAGACTGAATTTTTGAAAACAAGGTTAAAGATCGCTTACCGGCTTGCTGGTTGTACACTAATCGGTATCAGTTTGAACTTGTTCTCGTCCGTTTTTCAGGCAGGGAGGACCTGGGCGTGGCCCAGCAAATGAAAGGCCCCACTTGTATCGGTCCTTGGGTATAAAAACAATCCAGTTTTTGGGATATATGCTACGCTTTGTATCATTAGTAAGTTTTGCATATAAACCCTAATATACCTTTTTAGTATATTTGTATTTATGCTGTTTACTTACAAATGAGGAATTCTTAGTTCTCAAAAGACATTGTATTGTTTTGTTAATCTTGGTTTCTTGCTTGTTACCGTTTTCCGGTCCTGAACGGTTTTCAAAAAAAGAAAAAAAAAAAACATAAACCACATCGAACCATGCACACCCCTGCTATGAACAAAACACTATAATCTGACCATCATACATGTCTTACGTTTTGTACCTAGTCAACATTATGTTGAATATGTTTGTGGTGTTCAGGCATTCATGTCTTTTGCTATGATACAAATGTCTTCACGTTTTCCGGTTTAATAAATTTATGGTCAATGCCAACAATATAATTTAACATAAACAACCTACAATCTTGTTTGTAATATATGCTTTACCGATAGAGAGAAATGATCACTTTAGTGGTACTTTATATATCATGTCAATATTGAACGATACAAACACCTAGTAAAGTTTTGGTTTGAACCTTCGCCTTTTGACACCCTTTGTTTTAATGATGCTAGCTTGTCAAAATGTACATCTCCATTTAACATAAGACGAGGTTACTTGACCATTAGCAATGCTTTTAACAAAGAATAGTAGTAGTGTATGCATTAGGAATAACTCATAATGAGAAGGTATTGTTTGCTTATTCTTGAGAACCACGAGGAACCATCATTTCCTAATAATATATACGATCCTAAGAACCGTCATCAAGGACGGCTCAAGACTTTGTTGCAGTCTTGAAGGACAGGACAGATGAAGTCTCATAGAAGATAGCGTTTGAAGCAAGTTCGGTAAACTGTGTATTTGCATATACATTTTAAGTAATTTTGTAACCGGTACTGTACTTGTATATTTCTGCGAATAATGAGAGTCTTATTATATATTCCTAATGTTTTTAAGTATTATACATTTTAAGTGGTAACGAGACATGACTAAAGTAGGAATTGATAATCTATTACATGTAATATTTTAGCTTTGGTCGTAATCATTATATTACAATTGTAAATTACTTTGATTTATCTCTACTTTTAGTTTATTTATTAGCAAATCAAACAAACAATTCCTTACAACAAAAATAAGTAAAAATAATTAAATAAAGCCACTTAAACCTAACCGATATGAAGTACATATTTGAGTTGTAATCGTGTAGGAGTATCATCATAAAAGAATGTGCATCTTGTAGAATTTAAAACACTCAATCTCTTACATATAAGGGAGACACTTTATCACCGTTCCGTACCATTGCGACATTTAACAAACTTATATCTTTTGATTAGACAATGGATTTTAGCTGATTGATGATATTGAAAGTATAGATGCTTGG
Source organism: Ambrosia x helenae (assembly GCA_030844895.1). Lineage (NCBI taxonomy): Eukaryota > Viridiplantae > Streptophyta > Magnoliopsida > Asterales > Asteraceae > Ambrosia > Ambrosia x helenae. Next base: position 7,184 of record JAUTDX010001709.1, on the reverse strand, counting down.
TTGGGGACAATGTGGTAGAATGGTGGGGGTACTTATTCGAGTACATGTAAAAGCACTTGGAACTAGAGGGGCAAAGTGGTAATTTTAATAACTTATAAACAAAAGAACATTTCAGCCATTAGAGGGGATAAAGACTACTCAATGCATCTTATTGAGACTTGCACCAACCCCAGCCTTGCTTTTTGTGACTAAAAGTGAAACATGATAATACCGAATTTTGTTTGATTTGATTTTGTATGTATGTTAAGACCTAGTGGGGCGTCAATTGAAGGATTAATCCACTCATAGCGCTCTAAACACCACTAGGGGGGCGCTATGAGGCGCTAAAAATCCCCAAAAATCTCAAAATGTGTGTTTAGCGCTAAGATGATAGCGCCCTTTTTCTTTGGTTGGTGTGCCAACTTCTTGCAGCCAATAATATTGAAGGAGGGGGCCGCTATGTGTAGTTCCCACTACAAAAGGTCTAAAGACATTTTGTATAAGAACAAAAGTATTCTTAGGGTGCACAATTTGGCACCAAATTCTTGGTGACCACCCCGAACTTGGTGACCTCATTCGCACACATACTAATTTCTAGAGTTTGGGAAGTTGGGGAAAAAGATGAGGTGACGGCTAATGTGGCGTAGGGACGATCCGCCAACTTTTGGTGGATACCTTCTACTACACCAAGTCTAAAATCATATGTAGGTTTTAGTAATGTTATGAAAACCAGACTATACTTCAATAGTATAGATTAGAAACCGTTAGCGTGTCAGTTTGGTTACAATCTAATGGACTAGCCATGACGGTCCTAAGAGAGAACCTGATAAAACATAAGCAAGCTGTTACTTTTATTCCTTATTGTCCGATTGGTTGAAAAGATATACCATCAAAGATATTAGTTAAACAAATAGACAATCCTTTCAATTTTTAGCTTTATCAAGAAAGTAGTTGATCATGATTTTGTAAAGTTAAATGTTCATCAAGTAATATATACTTAAAGTCCCCTTCTTAATGCTTATATTATCATATATTTAATTTGTTTACTAGTTTGAAGTTTATGGTTTACTGCCATCAGCTGATATATATATATATATATATATTAAATTACTGATATTGGAATATTTGTAGGTTGTACTTGGTGGTCCATTCAGTTCTCATGATACAATCGTCTTGAAAAATGGTTGAAAATTTGTTTAGCCAAAGTTCGATCAATTATCATGAGTTGGTGTGCAACACTCAAAAAGCTAACAACAGAAGCTTCCTTACATCAATCATTTGTACTAAATGTACAACACATTACACATGTAACCATCTTCACATGTATGCCTACTTTCGTGTACTCTTTATATAATACTCCGTATCTTAAGAAAATGTCTTTGCTTCTGTTGAAACCGAATAAACTTCAAAAATTAGAAACCGGTTTGGTTGAAATCGGTTTATTCTATTTTAAACTGAAACCAGTGACGGATCTAGAAAAAAATATCAAGAGGTAACATTTTATAAAAAAATATTTTTAAGGGGTGACAAAAAATTTATTTTAGGGGTAACATTTTATAAAAATACCTTAAAAAACAAACTTTTCAACCCAGGTGTTTGCGTGGTGAGACTTTTGAGTTGGTTATTGTTTTGTAAGGTGTTGCATGTTAAAAAAATGGGAAAATCACGACAATAGTTTAGTTGATGAAACAGGTTCATATAAAATACATATGAACTTTTTTTTTAAAATTAAAATTTTAACAATCGTCTCTCAAAAAGGATATACTTTTGCGCCTATACACACAAATCTTTCCCATTTTGTGCCAACGAATGTCCTTTTGTGCCATAGTGCACAAACCGGGCACATTACGTCACATGTTATGATAGGGTGGTGTGACATGTCTCGTTGATTTAAAGTAAGTCGCCGGCGCAAAAAACTAACATGCCTTGCACTGTCGAGTAGCCATTGATTTGCAGTAAATAAGTAGAACAAAAACTTTAAAAACGGTCCATGATTATTTTGTTTGAAATATAAGCCGCTTAGACTATCTTCGTGATTTCATACAACATAAGAAACATATGACCATACCAGAAACACGCAACTAGAAACATGTAAAATAAAAGTGAATATAAATTAAATACGGGATATAAAAAAAGGATGTGAATAGATTATAGATAGTTCGTTTTATATCATTTTATGTACAGTATATATATTCTTTTTATGATTGTTAAGACCGTGAATAAATATAACTTTAAATTATAATGAAACACTCAATAGATAACGTCAAAAAATATATGAATACAATGGGAAAGAAGCCTAACATGACAATGGCAAGTGGGACTAAAGGAGCCTCAAAACATTGTACTCGATTAATGTAATGTGTTTATCCTAATGTACTGTATTCACGACTGCTATTTTGATGCTATCAACTTTTGACCCAAACATATCATTTAATGCTCGTTGAAAATTAAATACTTTAATTTAATATAATAACCCAAAACATTTTTCTTTAAAACATTTTTCTTTTAGGTTATATGGTTTGGGGTGTGGGAGGGGGCGTGAAGCCCATCCACGTCCTTCACATCATCCCGAACAATGTTGTAGAAGGCGCTAGGCGGACGGTGAGGTCCAGGCGGTCCAGCCTAGGAACTAGTCGGGACTAGGCGAAAATTAGGCGGAATTAGGCGTTTTGGTATTTTATATGTTTTTTGAAAATATGTTAAGATTAATATATATTATAATGTTTATTTTTTTACTTTTATGTATAAATTTATAAGTTTATGGACCAAATGTGAACTGCTGAAAATAGAAGGGGTTAAAGGTTAAAAAATACAAACTAATTATAGACTTTTTAGGTGAAATTTGAAAGATAGAGGGGTTAAAATGTTAAAGGTTTAAACTTATTAAAAACATAGACACATAAACGCAGCCACGACCACATCCCTTTTCCATCTTTCCGCTTCCCTCCCTGTTCTCTTCTTCCACTTCTCCGGCAGCATCTGCTCCACAGGCGCCGAAAATCGTCGCCGGAATCCGCCTACGACCGCCTAGGACCTGCCTAATGCCCAAAACGCCTATAACTCAGCCTAGGTCCTTGTTCCGAGTTTTATGTCCGACTAGTGACTAGGCGGCCGGCTAGTCCGCCTTTTACAACATTGATCCCGAGTCTAACGTGGAACCAAAGTGGAACAAGAACAATGGAAATTTTTATCGGCTTAGGGCAAGCTACCATCTATGAGTGGCGGACTACCGAGCCGTTGATGGTCAATGAAAAAGAGCCGTTTGAAAATGACTACTTTTTTAAAAGTTTTTTTTTTTTTTAAAACTTTAATTATACAATAGGGAGCCTAATCCTGGCGGAGGCAGCATCCATATCCCTCTATTTAACAATCCTAGCGCCAATCAGTTCCGCCAATCCGCGGAACCAACTGGCGGAACCAATATGGCGGACGCGACTTCACAACCCAGGGACAATAAACACATGATTCAACTCACACCAGAACCACACAAGGACATACGCGTGTGCGCCCACGCGCAGAATATCCTTAGACAACTTTTGGTACGAGGTACGGAAGATAACAAACAAGGAAGATTCAGCAGGATCTGTGACAGAGCACGCGCCAACCGGATGGCGACACGTGGCAGTGTCAGTACAGGGGCCGCTGACAGGAACAACGATTTGACTCCTTCTATGCTTCCTCCATACCGTCATCGACAGTAACCAGCAGACATACCCTCCTGCTGTCAAACGTCACTTCAGACGGCAGCAGGTGGGTCAACCACTGTAGCAGACGAACGCCGACAGCCAACCAAAAGGTGCCACGTGTCCACTTTGCAGGACTGTTCAACAGCAACATGATGTCATCTACAGGATCCTGGTTTTCCCGCCATTTTCCTGGATTCATTGCTTTGGGCCTAAGAGCAGGCCCAAACCGGATCTGCTCCATGTGGGCTTGCTCACCAAGCCCACGAGCTCTCCTATAAATAGAAAACTTCAACTCCTTTTCAAAGGATCCAGAATTACTCACTTGTAATATAGAGCTAGGTTTACGTGTAACACTTTGTACTCTCCAATAGTAATACGATTACCGGCTCTTCACAGTTGACGTAGGTCAAGCTCGACCGAACCACTTATATCTTGTGTTCTAACTTTCACCACACACACACACACTCACTTATATTTCTTTCTTCGGGTTAGACCAACGGTTTGGGTAAAGGATCGTTCCTGTAGTTAGATAAGTATTAACCCCTCGAAGATTAGTGATAATCTCCGAGATACTTATTGTTTCTTCATACAACTATATATAAATCCAACCCAATTCCACCAATTTTTTCATAAATCTCATCTTTCCCACTTCAAACGTAATATAATACGGTGGTGTTTATGAATAGAATGAAGAAACTAGTATCTATAGTTGTTCCCTACGAGTTTTCATCATTTTAAATTGTTGCATTACATCTTCGACTAAAACTTGTTGAAGGAACTCTCATTCAATGTTTCAAATGCATGAATTGCTCATGTATCTATTAGCCTCTAAGCAAATATGCTCGTCTTATTTATCTTTTTAAGTTGGGTTATAAGATTAAATTGGTTTCCTTTTGAAAGGATGAAAGTTTCATTCAAATCTCGCTTCGATGGTTCATTACTTGAAGATGATATTTCACGGTTTGATGGTTGGCAATAGAAAAATCTCTTAATATTTAAAATAGCTAAAAATCAAATCCAGGTTTCAATAAATTAACATCATAAATTCAAGCCATTAGTTGTACCATCAAAATCATAAAATCAAATTAATTCTCTACTTCAAACATCAACATATAACATTTAACAAATTTGCCTTCCATAGAGTGTATATATATAACATTTAACAATTTACCTCACAAGAAATTGGAGTGGTCGAGTCACGAGTACATTGGAGAAGGATAGTGTACCGTCAACGGAGGTGGATGTGGCAAGTAGGTGGCACAACGGATCGAGATGGTCCGATGTCGTCCTTGATGTTGACTGTTGCTTCTGCCTTTGTGATTGAGAAGGATAGTGGGTTCGTATGCTCATGCAGTTCGCCCCTAGATAGAGTTTGCTTAGCTTAGACTAATTTTGATTAGGGGTGTAACCAAGCCGAGCTGAGCCAGGCCCGAGCCTGACTGGGCTCGAGCTCGGCTCGTCATGCTTTTATGAAACTCGAGCTCGGCTCAGTTCGAGTCTAATATTTTGAGCTTGAACTCGGCTCAAAAGTAGAACCTAAGGGCTCGAGATCGGCTCGGCTCGAAATAATTATAGAACAATTTAAAATGAGCTAAAATCTCGGCTCGAGCTCGATTCGCCAATGTTAAATAGTAGGTATACTATATAAAAAATAATAAAAATATAAAATTTGTTTGGGTTCGTTTAGGTTCGCGAGCCTAAACGGTTCGTTGTATTAAAAGCTCGAGCTCGGGCTCGATAACTAAACGAGTCATGTTTCAAGCTCGAGCTCAGGCTCGTTAAGGCTCGGCTCGTTCGAGCTTTTTACCGATCCGATCCCGAATAGCTCTCGAGCTGTTGCACATCATTTACACCCCTAATTTTGATTTTCTTCACATTTATTCTTTATTACTATGATGTCCCAAACAAATGCATTTCCATTTCCATGTGTTAAAGATTTAAGTTTATACATTGAGAGAATGAATAGTTTAGAGTAGTCTTAAAAAATATATTTTTGATGTTGATGATAATATTAAGAATGAGATATGAGCCAAGGATATGCACAAAACAAAACTATCACAATCAAATACTATCTTTACTGTCAACATAAACTTAAATAGTGTTCTGGATCTGACAATCCAACCACTGATCGATGAGAGGTTGAATTGTTAAAAATAAAATGGTGTAGTTAAAATTTTTCACAATTCACGTAGGTTGAGACAATTTTAGACATAAATATAATTATTCCATATAATAATTCCAACAATTTATTAATGATTATGTAATAATATGAAGTTCTGATTTTACCCTGAAAGAAAAAGGTTTACACAGTGAAAGAAAGGGTGAAGATAGGCGTATACTTTTATTTACTTTCCCTTCTGTTTTTTTTGTATTGAAGCAAAACTTGTCGAAATATATAACCCAAAAATTTTGCCATCTTATGCATTCACGTGACACACACATATATATACTAGGACACTACGTTATATCCTGGAAACTTTCTGAAATAGACAAATCTAATATGAAGTTACAAAATGTGTGTTACGATGTAGCATAGAATTAATGTACTATAATATGATAAAACAACAATTTTAATCATGTGAATAAGAATGAAAATGTATATTGAAGGGATAATGTACGTTTGGATGAAGAGCATAAGTAGAAGCAACCATCGCAGGACGTGAGTGAGGCGATGATCTTGAAGGTGTAGTTTTTTATAAATGACTGGTTTTGGCGGGAATTCAAGGGTGAGGATGGCCTTACAAATGACATGTGTCATCACCCAAATCGCTTTATTATAGACATAGATATTACAAATTACAAAAATTCCCATCCATGCATCCATCACGTAACTGAAAAAATATCATCTCAAACTTAAAAAAAAAAAAAAGTTAAATGTGAATATTGGATACTTGTGATTTAGAAATTTTGACCGCAAAATTGATCGCAAAAAATGGTGCATAGAGTTTAAGCGATCGATGAAAAGGGCAACGGATAGTATTTTTTTAGTAGTACGTGCATATGCCCAAAACTAACTTTACCTCAAAAGTTCATGAAATATTAAAAGATATACCCTTTTGATCAAAAAATTACTTATTGAGGGATTTTAAGTACTTTGATAAAAAAAATTACTTATTGAGGGATTTTAAGTACTTTGATCAAAAAATTACTTATTGAGGATTTTAAGTACTTAAGTATCATATTACAAGGTAAAATACCACTATAATAGTAGATCTAAAAAAGTTTCTATTTAAGCATTATATACAAAGTATCAGGTATACTTTAACCCTTCTTCAACCCCGTCTAGATGTTACATTACCCGCTTTTCGTCATTTCACTCCACCTCACTTCAAGAAAATGATTTAATCCCGTTAATTCCATCTAACCTTGTTTTTAAATGGTTTTTGTTTTAAAAAGTGAAAAAAATAATAATTAAATATCTTAACATCACATTAACATTTTAAACAAATAACCCTTTTAACGCTCTTAACACAATGAGAGATTGGTGTGCAATGCGGGTAAAAAATGTCATGCCAACAT